>JABXWE010103038.1:0-15131 GCA_014611495.1 Limonius californicus | reverse complement strand
ATTCAGAATTGAGATTCTAATAATCAGGCTGCTTCTATATCTAAGTTTTCTAAAACCAAGCATTTGAGTTTGGCCTAAGTTTTCTAAAACCAGGCATTTGAGTTTGGCCTAAGTTTTCTAAAACCAAGCATTTGAGTTTGGCCTAAGTTTTCTAAAACCAAGCATTTGAGTTTGATCTAAGTTTTCTAAAATCAAGCATTTGAGTTTGGCCTAAGTTTTCTAAAACCAAGCATTTGAATTTGGTCTAAGTTTTCTGAAACCTAGTATTTGAGTTTAATTATATATAATTTTAAATCCGGTTGGGCAGGAATTTAACATTACTATTAAATCAATTACGAACTGGATCCAAATACTCATATTTGATGAATCACATGTTGTGTGTATGCAATTACACGAGAGTTTTACAAATAGACTAATTATCATGTTTTCTTGCACTCTAACAATTATGGAATCTTTATAGGCGTTCCAAGTTTAAGTGAGTGCAGCGGAGGGATACGTTTTTATGTAGAAATTTTTACACACATCATGAGCCGCTTTGCATACATAAGATATATTTGTTATATTGAGCAAAAATTATGAGTACTAAAGAACTTCCGTCCATAAAATGTGGTAAATCCAAAACTTCCCGCATCGACTGCACGTATTATTAAAAGTAGCTCTCTCAAATCATTTTATGCGAGCAATAATATAGCGAGGCATTATGTCGTGCTCCACAAAAACTTTTATTGGGCAGTAATTCCGTCTAGCCTGTTGAAGTGGCCGGGAACCCCCTAAATGCATCAGTGGCGTCTTATGCATGTTTTTCGGAAGTCGAAATGTAAAACCAGGGGCATACACACTCTAAAGCGATTTGCCGTGTTATACCTAGGGGTTTGGTGCCTCTTCGGGCTTACACTATCGACGTTTTTATTGAAATTGATGTCTGTGTTGAATGGGATATCCGAGGTTTCCTGATCCCGTCGCTTCTTCCCTCGATTACTGGGGATTGCGTCTGTTTTACCTAACACACATGCCACATACGAGTGCAACCGGAAAAATTACCCACCTGGCTGGGAAACTGGAGGTGTAGGACTTTCACATGATTCTAATTTTGCAGTATGATTTGCCGTTACTTCAATACACTTGGGCTATTTATTTTGTAAGAAGCTCTTGACTCTCAAAATACTCCTACATGGCCCCTTTTGAATCTGTAGCAAAGGGACGCTCTCGCAGAGTAGTTTCTAGACATCTGAGTAGATTGAAGTCAGAAGGGCCAAATCTTGATTGTAAGCTGGACGGTTTAGCTCAATAATGCTAAATTTTTGCAGAACTGGCCATAAAGTTTTTCGGCAATAATTGTTCGCAGCTGTTTACCACAAACATACTCAGTGATTGTAGCGCCTTTAGACATACAGGGTGGAAATTAAGTAACGGATAAACGCATTACATTCGTTAAGGTTTGTGATAGAGAAAAAATCTAAAAGAGGTGCATCTATTTAAATTACAGCGCATATGAAAAAGTTAAAATTAAATTTATTAAAATGTTATGACGTCGTCAATATTTTTTAAATGACAAATTATGGTTTTTAATTTCTATATTTTTACTCTGTTTTCAACGGTAAAAACTTTTGTTTAGGTTACATAAGAAAAAATTCAAGAAGAAGGACCTTACAGTTTAAATAGTAAGCATGAATAAAATTTACAGTAACCCTATGTAGCGGAGTTTAAATCAAATAAAAATTTTTTTCGACGTTGACAAACGAAAGGGTTATAAAAATGGCATCGCTGATTGAGAGACAAATAATTGAAATATTAATGATGATTGGATATGGCGATCGGGTTCGAACTCATCAAGAAGTATGTCGACTTTTCAGACACAAATATCCTGATTAGCAAATAAGCCAATCCATAGTCAACAGAATAAGAATCCAATTTAGAGAACACGGAAATATCCTCATCAGCAAATAGGTCCATCTACAGTCAGCAAAATAGAAACCAAATTTACAGAACACCGAAATATTTTGATCAGCAAATAAGCTTATCCACACTCAGCAGTATAGAAACTAAATTTAGAGAACACAGTAATTCCTGATCAGCAAATAAGTCAATTCACAGTTCGCAGCATAGAAACCAAATTTAGATAATACCAAAATATCTCGGTCAGCAAATAAATCAATTTACAGTTAGCAGAATAGAAACTAAATTTAGAGAACACAGCAATATCTTGATCAGCAATTAGGTCAATCAACAGTCAGCAAAAATTAAACCAAATTTAGATAATACCAAAATATCTTGTTCAGCAAATAAATCAATTTATAGTTAGCAGGATAGAAACTAAATTTAGAGAACACAGCAATATCTTGATCAGCAATTAGGTCAATCAACAGTCAGCAGAACAGAAATCAAATTTAGGTAATACCAAAATATCTTGTTCGGCAAATAAATCAATTTACAGTTAGCAGAATAGAAACTAAATTTAGAGAACACAGCAATATCTTAATCAGCAATTAGGTCAATCAACAGTCAGCAGAATATAAACCAAATTTAGAGAATACTGAAATATTCTGATCGGCAAATAAATAAATCCACAGTCAGCCGAATAGGAACCAAATTTAGGGAATACCGAAATATCCTGATCAGCAAATAAGCCAATCCACAGTCAGCAGAATAGAAACTAAATTTAGAGAATACTGAAATATCCTGATCAGCAAATAAGTCAATCCACAGTCAACAGAATAGAAAGTAATTTTGGAGAACACGGAAATATCCTGATCACCAAATAGGTCAATACACCGTTAGCAGAATAGAAACCAAATTTAGAGAATACCAAAATACCTTTATCAGCAAACAAATCAGTCAGCAGAATAGAAACCAAATTTAGAGAATAGTGAAATATCCTAATCAGCAAATAAGTCAATTCACAGTCAGTAGAATAGAAACCAAATTTAGAGAATACCAAAATTTCTTGATCAGCAAATAAATCAATTCACAGTCAGCAGAATAGAAGCTAAATTTAGAGAACACAGCAATATCTTGATCAGCAATTAAGTCAATCAACAGTCAGCAGAATAGAAACCAAATCTAGATAATACCAAAATATCTTGATCAGCAAATAAATCAATCCACAGTCAGCAGAATAGAAACTAAATTTAGAGAACACAGCAATATCTTGATCAGCAATTACGTCAATCAACATTCAGCAGAATATAAACCAAATTTAGAGAATACTGAAATATTCTGGTCAGCAAATTAATAAATCCACAGTCAGCAGAATAGAAACCAAATTTAGAGATCACTGAAATATCCTGATCAGCAAATAAGTCAATCGACAGTCAGCAGAACAGGAGCAAAACTCAAAGAACATCTTAATATTCTAATCAGCAAATAATTCAATCCACAGTCAGCAGAATAGAAACCAAATTTAGACAATACCGAAATATCCTGATCAGCAAATAAGTCAATCGACAATCAGCAGAACAGGAGCAAAACTCAGAGAACATCGTAATATTCTAATCAGCAAATAAATCAATCTACAGTCAGTAGAATAGAAACCAAATTTAGAGATTACCGAAATATTCTGATCAGCAAATAAGCCAATTCACAGTCAGCAGAATAGAAACTAAATTTAGAGAATACCGAAATATCCTGAGAAGCAAATAAGTCAATCGACATTTAGCAGAATAGAAACTAAATTTAGAGAATACCGAAATACCCTGATCAGCAAATAAGCTAATCCAGAGTTAGCAGAATAGAAACTAAATTTAGAGAACACGAAAATATCCTAGTTAGCAAATAAGTTAACCAACAATCAGCAGAATAGTAACTAAATTTAGAGAGCACGGAAACATTCTGATCAGCAAATGGGTCAATCCACAGTCATCAGAGTAGAAACCTAATTTAGATAATACCGAAATATCCTGATCAGCAAATAAGTCGTTCGATAGTCAGCAGAACAGGAGCAAAACTTAGAGAACAACGAAATATTCTGATCAGCAAATAAATCAATCCACAGTCAGTAGAATAGAAACCAAATTTAGAGATTACCGAAATATCCTGATCAACAAATACGTCAATTCACAGTCAGCAGAATAGAAACTAAATTTAGAGAACACCGAAGTATCCTGATCAGCAAATATATAAATCCACAGTCAACAGAATAGGAACTATTTGCAGAACACGGAAATATCCTGATCAGCAAATAAATCAATTTACAGTCAACAGAATAGAAACTAAATTTAGAGAACAATGTATTGTGTTCCTTAAATTTAGTTCCTATTCTACTGACTGTGGATTGAGTTATTTGCTGATCATGATATTTGTCTCTGTAAAGTCGGCATATTTCTTGATGATTTCTAACTCGATCGCCATACCAAAAAATGACCGCCCCGTGATGACATTAACCGAAGATGTGCAGCTTAATATTTTACTGGATATCGATGATAATCCTGATTCAATTTGTCAAAACGTCGCTTTAGCGATACATACTTCGGTACTGAAACTTTTAAAAATGCAGAAATCTCATCTTTATAAGGTAAAATTGGTCCATGCGTTAGCAGAAAGAAACCTACTTTTATTTTAGGCAAGAATTCTGTGAACAAATAATAGAAGTGTAGGGAAAAATACCTACACTATTTATAATTTGAATTAGTACCTGCATTAGCGATATTATTTACGAATTAAAACGACCCTGGCCTACCAAACAACGATATTTGGATGCAACAGGATGGTGCTCCGCCACACTATGCAGGTAATGTGCGTAGTTATTTGGATAAAGTGTTCCCGGATGCATATGAAGAAGAGGTGCAATGGAATAGCCGGCTGGATCTCCTGATCGAACGCCGTTAGACTTTTTTCTGTGCGGGCACTTAAAAACCAAGGTGTGTCGAACTCAACCTAACAATTTAGAAGATCTTAAATAAAGAATTCGACATAAGTGTAGGTGAATATCGCCTTGAACTCTTCAAAATGTTGTGAATGCATTTAATGAGCGTCTTGGGGATTGTCAGCTGATGCAGGGTCGTCAGTTTGAACATGTAGTGTAGTTCCTTCAATTGTTAACGTCAAAACAATATTTTGTTCATTTAAATCTTCTTCATGCCTACTATTTGACATTTAAGGTCTTTCTTCTTGAATGTTTGCTTATGTAACCTAAGCAAAATTTTATACCGTTGAAAACAGATTAAAAAATTCTATGGAAATAGAAATTAAAAAATATTACTGACCTCATAACTTTTACAAAAGTTGATGAAAAAATCTAAAAAAATTTCATATGTGCTTTAATCTAAATCGCTACATCCGTTTTAGGTTTTTCCTGTATTACAAAACTTAACACATTTAAGTAATTTATCCGCTACTTAATTACCACACTGTACATTTAGTCGAAATAACACCTTGTTTCGCTCACATGATAGTTGTCATTAGTTTTCCATCTGAATATTAAGTGGGAGCTTTCTTTAGGGGTCCAGATCCCCTAGAAATTCATTACAGATTTTGTTCAGGGTCCCAATGGTGTACCTGACGGTCGGCTTCAAAAAAGTTCAAATTGTGCTGCCTAGGAGAAGAAAATCTACAAATTTCAGAAATTTTTAATTCTATGGGAATAGTGGAGACTTTTAGACACTGATCATCAAGAACCACGGCTTTCTTGCAGATTTAAACAGTTGTCGGCTCTCCAGGAACTCTATCTCCGAGATCAAGGTCTACAGATTGCCCCCGTTGGTAAGAATTTTAATATACTTCGGTGGTTTTATTTCAGAAAATTAATTTTTACACACCAAACAGTGAGACTGAAAAAAACAGCAAAATTTAAATCAAACTTTGCATGCAACTACAAAATATCTGATACTGTTTGGATTGTCAACAGTAGTTTTTATTACAGCGACGTAGATGATTTTTCGAGTTCACCCCGTATGTACGTGCTGACGCTGGCGGAAGTATCGGAAAACACATGCAAATGGATTAACGCGAATGTGTTATGAGGCCGCTTTTTATTCCGGATTGATCCGACGAAATTTATTTTCCCCACTTCTGGCTGCGTTCAACGGGAACTTTTTCACTATTATTAGTGGTGTATCGTTTCTTATCGATCTGGAACATTAGCAGCCTCTTAGAGTCGTTGTCTTCTTTTTCTCCTTAACTTTTCCCCTTTAATGAGTGAACCGTGTAAGTGAATCCGTATCCGGAACCGATAAAGTTTTGTTCGAGTACTGCTTTGCCTCGGTTTTTATTGGATTGCCTCCAGGGGCAGATCGGTTTCATAATTAGCTCTGATCAATCAAACCTATAATGTAGTCGTGTAGGGTCTCAACTGCATTTGAATCCGAAATTAGCCCTTATTGATTGTAAGCGTGTGTGAGGTTTTAAAGGGGACCTGCAAATCGTTAAAGCAAACAGATTCTGATCAAATGGAATCATGAAAAGATCCAAAATCTATTGTGGTTCATGTCAAACACTAAAGAAAGATTCCTATTAGGATCTAGTTCCTAATCGGCTCGGATTGCAGTTATTTTTAGATCCTAGTAAAATCATATCAATCTTTGATCCAAAATTATATGAACTTGAAGATGGATTGGAATTTAAAACAACTATCTGCAATGGCTTAAGTTTGGATGTAGCTCCTATTTGAATTAGTTACGATCAGATTAAACATACTAAAATTGGAGCTGACTCTAAAATTAAACTTATTACAATGAAATTTGCCTTCCAATGGAAACTTGAACAAATTTAGATCGATAAATGTGAGAACTGAATCAATCTAAATATTAATGAGTTTAGAAAAGTCCAATTTGTTCTAGGTATATGTTTTAAGTCACTATTCTAATTGGATTTTGATATAAAGTTTTTTATTATTATGCAAATTTTCTCAGGGCCAATCATAACAACCCACATAACCAAGGTTAACCCTGACAGTCCACAACGTGATCATTTCTTAACTTGGAGACATGACCTAGCTGGAGTAACTTACAGAAGCCCTTTGTGCATCCGTAGTGGTTACCAAAACTACAATATCCGTTACGTTCAACTTAAAGTTGAAAAATAGTTATTCTAAATTGTTAACTTTATTGCAACCAAAACGGTTGACTTTTGACTAATTTGCAAGTGCACAGTATAGTTGTATATCTTTAAAGCAACCTATAGTGGTTAGTTTCCTGTTGCATGCTCTATAACAGGTTTTAAAAGTTAACAGCAAGATACTTGTAAATCCCTGCTAAATGATAACCACAGTAAGTTGGTAGTAGTTGCGCATAATATTGCGAATAATTAGTACCTAAGTACTTATATTGCAGTTGTAATTGGATTTAAGAATACTCGTCATTTTAGCTACTGACCGAATATCTTATTGCCCCGTAATTTGAAAAGAAAATTATTTAAAATTTCAATCTAAATGTAATGTTATTATTGTTTATTTCAATTACTTAGTTGCAGAAATTAAAAAGGTGACCGTTAAAGTCTTATGGTATTTGTTCAAATAAACTCACAAAGGAAACAACTACCAGGATTGTTCGAGCTACGTGGTCTAACACAGAGATGGCGCGAATTCGGAGGAATCTTCTTTACCATTCTGTAGAACTATCCTTTATTAGATTAAATATGACAGTACAGAGCGATCTGTCAATTAGTCTGTTTTTGACAGTACGCCAAAGTGAACGTCTCGTGTGATTTTGTAAACAATGGAAAAAACTGATTCTCATAAATAAAACACAGTCGATCCCACAAAATCATATAATTTTAAAGGTGTAGATTCAGTAGTAGTTAACGTTTTCGTGACCACTATGGGCACATCTTCAGACTATAAAAAACTGAGTTGAGAGCAGAGATAAACTACTTTATTTGAAAGGCTTAACACCAACCGAAATCAAAGCAGAGCTGGATTCAACACTATTGGAATCTGCTCCTTCGTTTTCATGGTTAAAAACTGGATTGCCGAATTTAAGCGTGGTCGTGTGGGCACAAATGATGAACCCCGTAGTGGACGTCCAAAAACTGCTACTGCCCCGGATATGATTGAAAAAGTCCACCGTATCGTATTGGATGACCGTCGAGTAAAAGGGCGCGATTGCAGACGAGGGTATCTCAAATGACAGTGTGCACAGAATTTTAAGTGAAGAATTGGAAACCAAAAAAATATTCGGCGCGTTGGGTGCCGCGGTTGATCACACCGGAGCAAAAACGGAATCGTTTGAGTGTTTCTCGCGACCTTTTGGCACGTTTTTGTCACAATCCGCAGGATCTTTTGCGCCGTTTCATAACCGTCGATGAAACCTGGGTCCACCATTATACTCCCGAAACCAAAGAACAGTCCAAACAATGGACACTCAAAGGTTCTCCGCCACCAAAGAAGGTAAAAACGGTTTTGTCAACCGTATTTTGGGATTCTCATGGAATTATCTTGGTCGACTACTTAGAAAAGGCGAAAACAATAAATGGCGAGTATTATGTCAATTTGTTGCAACGACTTAGCGACAAAATCAAAGAGAAACGGTGTCATTTGGTAAAGAAGAAAGTACTTTTTCATCAAGATAACGCACCTACCCACAAGTTTGCGATTGCAATTGCCAAAATTCATGAATTGGGATTTGAATTAGTGCCCCATTCGTCTTATTCCCCAGATTAATGGCTCGGCGGTAAGAGATTTTCGCCTAATTTCGAGGTAATCGCTGCTGTAAATAGCTATTTCGAGGACTTGGATTCATCGGCCTACAATGAAGGCATTGCTAATTTGGAATATCGTTGGAATAAGTGTGTTGAACGAGCAGGAGACTATATTGAAAAATAAAATGTTCTTGTTGAAAAAAACCTGCGTTTTCTTTGTTAGGCCACGTAGTTATCGAACCATCCTCGTATTTGGAAGAATCTTCTATAATCCTTAAAGATTAGTCATAGGTACTTACGTTGCCTGACTTTAGAGAACCGAATTTACTTTAAGCATGATGAAGGAGATAAGTAAAATAAGACCACCACACACAATTTCCCAATCCGGCTTGCTACCGTGGGATCATAATGCTAAAAACCTTCTCTGGAATTTCTGTTGTTCGGATTCGACATTAAACTGTAGGTTCCTCGTGTTTCTACCTTAGTGCTGAGGAGAAATACGTGGCGGAGAAGAGGCCATGCCCAGCACTGGGACAGAAAGGCTGTTGATGATGAAGCAAATGAAGGGATTAGCAGTTGTTTTGTTCATTTGATTTCGCCACTTCACCTGAAGTCATATTTTAATTGTCGCTTCAGAGGAATTGAAATTCTATTTTAATTGCCGTTCTTATGTTGATTACAATTTTCGTTATTTTCACAAATTAAATTTATGAGCGGCCACTTTCGAAACTTAGTCGAACGCTTGACATGTTTATTTAGTCTGTTGACGCCGTACAAAAGGAATTCTTAGGAACTCTTTTGTCAGCAGCGCATGACCTTAGAAATGTTATGATTGCCGGAAGTCGCACGTGTAAGAATTTGTTCCAGGACACATTAGCCTTGGGTGGATGTTTTGCGGCAAGGGGAAATTCAGTGGACGCTAGGCTTTGGGAGTGAACTGACGTGTTTTTTCTTTTGAATACCGGATTTAGTTTCGCAGATCTTCTGCTAATCAAGTTATGGTTTCGTATTTTTGCGTTAGGTAAAAGAATTTTCGACCTACCTCGGATTATATATATTAGCAGAGTGTTAGCATTGTGCAAAAACAATTCAGTGAAAATGTTTTCTCGATTTGTATCGATATCGGGTGCATAGCGGAGCGCTGCGGATGCCGGTCAAACGGTATTCGTAGTCCAGCACAACCGCGCTGGTCAGCAGTTGGAGGGGTGGACCAATATAAGTGGCATATGCAACCGGTCGTACTTCGGAGGGTACGTAAAACCGTCGGTCCCGGTTGTCATACAAATATCGTTGACAATCGTAAACCTTGTAGTGGCACTTCTCTTCTCTGTTCGACGGGTTAGGTTAGCCTCCTGCCCGGCATACGTGCAAAGAGGGCTCACAGAACCTACTCTGTTGTAGGTAATTAACAGGCCATTGGCCTATATACAGAAGAAGAAGAAGAAGATTTGTATCGATAAAAGTGATTAAACCCGTGGAAGTTTGTTTTTCGAGCTGTTTTAAGGGATCCTCCCGTCAAGCGACGGAGGTATTGTCATCTGAAATTCCTGCCTCTTCTTTCCCGACGCCGAAAAGTCCCTGTCAGAAGCAATCCAATCTTCAGGGGCGTACCAGCAAATTTTTCCTGCCCCCGAAGATTTAAATAGGAGAAATTCTAATTGTGTGGTGAAAACTTTTTTCGAGTTAATCTTCAAGTTTCAAGTGCTGAACCTTTGTTTTTAAAAGTACGTCGTAAAGAGATCTTGCATCGCCAGTTGTTCTTTCCTCTATTGGTTAAGTAAAGTGTATTGATAAAGTGTATTAAACTGTAAGCTCTGACATCACCGGCTGCGTAGACGTGTTCTAAGAAATTGAATATCGCAAGCCACTGACGGCGAACCTTTTTCAGTTCGAACGTTCCAACAAAATCTTGTATTATTGAATCATAAATATTACCATCTGCCCTGTACACAACTAGGAAGATTTCCCTCCCGTAAATGGTTTCCGTGAACCACCCCTATTCCTCTGAGCTAAGCTGTAGGGTTTTTTCCACCTATCCTGTTGCGCGTCGACGAAAAAAATTGTTCGGTCCGTAACACAGTTCCATTATCATTATTTAGTATTGTGGATTTAACAACAAAATTTAACATGCTGAGAACCGATAGTTTTTCTATTTTATAAATATAATTACAACAAATATCACAACATAAATATGGAACGGTCTACAACGTAAACTAAACTATTCAAAAATGAATAGGGATATTGCAATGTAAGACATTTAAAGGCAACAACAATTGCAGTTATAATAAGAAACTACCAAAACAACAAAGTTTAACGTCTTTTTAGAAATGAAGATGAAAATTACAACAAAGGTACGTTTAAAGAAGAAATTTTGGAATATTATAATGAAAATCGTTATTGTCTCCTTTCATTTAACTTAAATTTATTAAATCCTAATACCGCGTGGCACCTGGTCTGGCTGTAATAACTGCTCTGCACCTTGCTTGCATACTCTCAATGGAATTAACAATATGTTCTTGTGGATTTTGATGCCACAGTACCGGCAGTACATCCCTCAGCTATTGCACAGCGGTAGGCCTTGAATTATGACGATCCAGCTGTCCCTCCGGAAAGTCCCATGCATGGTCGATGGGTTTGAGGTCTGGAGATAGCGGAGGAAGAGCAAGATGGTTTATTTCCTCATCTCGAAGCATCTCTAAAACAACCCGAGCACGATGCGGCCTTGCGTTATCGTCAAGAAAAACAAAATATTCCCGTCCAACAGCGTTGCGACGGTTCAGAACATGGTCCATAATGATCCGTCAAGCATAACGTTGGCCCATGAGTGTACCATTAAAGATATGGAGGTCAGTACGACACCCTAAAAAAATCCCAGCCCATACCATAAGACTACCACCACCCACGACAACGACTGGTTGGGTATACTGAGGTAAGGTACGATGTCAGACATTATGATATACCTCTTGACGTCGGCTATCAATGCTGGGACAATATCTGAGCTCGTCCGAAAATGAACACGAAAAAGTGTAGCTTCTTGAAGCCTACGTCTTGGCTACTCTATCGTCTTCGTTGAGTCACAGCTCTCGCAGCACAACTCGGGGGCGGTAAGAGGTAAGTCCTACCGCAAACAATTAAATTCTCACAGATTGGTCGGAGACTCGATTTCCTGTGGCATTCTGGAGCACTTGCTGTAGATGTCGAGTAGTTGAAAAGACCTGCATTCTTGCATTAAATACCAGCAGTCGATCCTCACGAGTGTTGTGATGCCAAAAGATCCATTTCCAGTCCTTCTTGCAGTCGTATCTGTTTCTCTAAGGCGCGCAAGGGCACGCTCTGCGTGGTTACTCAGTAATGTCGACCCGGCGATCTCCTCTTTGGTGCATGGTAATGGCTAAATTTCGTTGTTATATTGTTAAATGGATTCTCTGCATTGTTGTTTATTATTAAGAACACAAATGTAACACACGAATAAAAAATAATGAACAAACATCTCTGGAGACAGGAAAGATTATTCTATCAAACACACGAACTCGACTTGACACTAATACAGTTAAACAATTGCAACCGGATTCGATTGTTTTTTGTTTTTCAACATCAAACATTGCCGGTTGATCTAATTATCAATAAAAGCCATTAATCGTCAAATACAAACTTTTATGCATTATATTAAAATATCCCTATTCATTATTGAGTAGTTTATTAAGGGTCGGACGATTGGACGGCACAAAACATGTATTGCATCTCCCGGGGTTTCTTTCTTAGGCCGTTAGCATTTGCGAAGCATGGGCAATGGTCATACTCTTAAAAAAGACAGCAGCCACTTTCAGTTATAGTCCCATGTTTAGTGTGTGCATTCTTTCTAACAATTATTAAGGTAGGTGTTTCTTTAATATAATTAAATTTAATTGAATATTTTAATGTGACAAGAACGGCCTGTTGTAATTTGTATGTTACGTTATTGTTGGTTGGTGGTAACAACGTTGGAAATGCAACTAGAAGGATCTGTTCTATGCTGCTAACACACCGCCATTATTGGTTTAGGCTGGATTATTCAAAGGCCCATTAAATGTTCAAGTTACAGGGATTGAATATAATCCGAATAAGTAATTGGTATGTTACACTTTCGTTACTTCTCTTATTTCAGATACATTTACATCGAATGTCCCTATTTATATTTGATGTAATTTTTGCATTTTTGCACCTAATAATCGTAGAAAGTTTTATAAATTGTTTTACCTCAAGGTATTAAAATTTAATTTAAGTTATACAAAAAACTTTATAAAACAAGGCCAATCACTAAATATTTGTCATAAAGCTCAAGAAGTAGTTTAAAGCTTCCTTTAGGTGATTCTGTTCCTAATAATTTTTAACAAATTTATATCAAACAAGGAAATTTAACTAATAATTATAGTATATCCTATGCGAAATGAATATTGTTTAAAATTTTTGTGTCGATTACTCCCAGTGTAACACAGGTATAATGAAAATGTGACAAGCATATTAATTACACAACACTCGAAATGTTTCACTTACAAACATAATCGTAAATTAGTTTAATATTAGAAGATGTAAGAATATACTAAATCTTGATTTAGATACGTAATCTAATAGAAAATTAACTGATTTATATAACTTACAGGTATTTTATGCTTTAAACCTGAAAAATAAATTGTTAAAACCAAGTAAAGGTCATGTTCAATTAGTGTTTGCATCTCCGTTGATTTTATTTGGGTTGATCTGGTGTCTTGCCTTTGAATTCTCTGTTTTGTTTTGCTTGTTCGTAGTCGTAATAATTGTATGAAGGTATTAGAGGTATTTATCAAACTTGTCTGTGAGGTTTTCAATTGGAAAAGAAGAAAATATGAGATTTGTGTATTATGTTCGACAACTGTCAACTAACATGTAATTTTGGAGGAAATTGGACCTTTCAATTGTATGTTTTTTGTGAGTAATGTTTGGATATAGGTGCGAAAAACATTTTAATATGATTTTGATAAGCATTAATTGTAATGTTACTAATTTAAGGTTATATATGTTTACAATTAATGTGAATTAAAAAAATAATAGATAGGCCGTGTGAGGTGTCAAAACATTCCGTCTTAAATAAGGAATAGGGTAGGTGGGGGCAAAGCCACGCAAATTCTTGTTTTTTAACGATTGTTAAAAGAGGGAGCTATGTATGTTTCTCTCCTATGCGGGAGTATTAGGTAGGGATCTTACCTGCAACTTTGTTAAATTATATGAGCTCTATGATTATTAGTTAAAAATAAATAAAATAATTTGCAAAAAAGAATTTTTGCGGGGCCTTGCCCCACAAAATGGGCCAAAATCCCGCGGTGCGGGGCTTTACCCTAACAGTGGAGAAAAGGGTCAAATGAGAAACAATTTTATGAAATAAATGTTTATTCTTCACAAAAATAAATGAATATATTTTATTAAGTTGTTTAGAACATAGTATAGGAAGTCAAGTCCTCTGTGAAAGAAATTACTTTATGAAACCTTGAAGAGTTTATCTCAGTAGGTTTTGACAATCTTAGAACTATATCCTCGTCAGCAATGAAGGACTCTTCAGTCGTTTCCGAAAACTTGTAAGCATTTGGTAGTCGTTTGTAAAATACTCCTTCATAACCTCCTTGATAAACACCAATAATCCTAGCTACGTAGTGTCGAAAGGAATTCTTTGTTTTGCCCTGAACTTTTACTACAGCATAATCATTTGGTACCAAAGTTTCACAAATTTGCTGTGAGTTTTCAATTTCTTCCTGAGGTTCATCCCCATCCTGAGACGAAAAATCGAAATCAGAGCTACTGTCATGAAGAGAATAATCTGAGCTGGAGTCTGAAGAAGAGAGCGCCCTGGCATTTGTCTTTCCTCTTTTTGGTTTGGCGGAAAAAAGTCGCTTAGTTGCATTCTCTTTCAACCGTGTTTTCCTTTCTATGGAACGTTTTTCCTTCTCAGTAGCTTGTTTTTCTTTTTCAGCCATTTCTTCTTCTAAGCGTTCTTTATTAGGTGTTGACGTCAGCAGCTGAGACTCAATCCTTTGCCTTTGCGTTTCCTCTTTATTTGTATTTTAGGCAAAGGAATAATATCTCTTGGAGTTGGACAACAAGTGGATGGAGATTTTTCTTTTAAAGGTGTTTTATTAACCGAATGACTGCTGTTCTCTTGTATAATATCCTGCTGTATTGAAGCTTCAACTGAAGCTGAAGTAGACGGTTGATCATGGAATATTTCTTGGGAAACTGCAGTCAGATCTGCTATCTCATTATCATTATTAAATATTAGCATTCGATTATCATCGTTGTCCAACTCTTCATCTGGTGGCTGGTCTGTAACCTCCGATGGTAAAAAATCAGCGTCTGAGAAGGTGTTCGCGTTAAAGGGATAAATTCCAGTAGACTTAAAGGACTGTACTGCATTTTCAACAGTGCTTGCTTTTTCAAACGCTAGCTTGAATGATTCAGCAACATTATAAGCGCTGAAGGTTTCCCCTGGATGAGAAACGTCCCACGAATCCACAGCCGCATCGTAAAAAGCCTTGAGTGGTCGGAAAATACAT
>JABXWE010103037.1:0-44142 GCA_014611495.1 Limonius californicus | reverse complement strand
AATACAGTTAAACAATTGCAACCGGATTCGATTGTTTTTTGTTTTTCAACATCAAACATTGCCGGTTGATCTAATTATCAATAAAAGCCATTAATCGTCAAATACAAACTTTTATGCATTATATTAAAATATCCCTATTCATTATTGAGTAGTTTATTAAGGGTCGGACGATTGGACGGCACAAAACATGTATTGCATCTCCCGGGGTTTCTTTCTTAGGCCGTTAGCATTTGCGAAGCATGGGCAATGGTCATACTCTTAAAAAAGACAGCAGCCACTTTCAGTTATAGTCCCATGTTTAGTGTGTGCATTCTTTCTAACAATTATTAAGGTAGGTGTTTCTTTAATATAATTAAATTTAATTGAATATTTTAATGTGACAAGAACGGCCTGTTGTAATTTGTATGTTACGTTATTGTTGGTTGGTGGTAACAACGTTGGAAATGCAACTAGAAGGATCTGTTCTATGCTGCTAACACACCGCCATTATTGGTTTAGGCTGGATTATTCAAAGGCCCATTAAATGTTCAAGTTACAGGGATTGAATATAATCCGAATAAGTAATTGGTATGTTACACTTTCGTTACTTCTCTTATTTCAGATACATTTACATCGAATGTCCCTATTTATATTTGATGTAATTTTTGCATTTTTGCACCTAATAATCGTAGAAAGTTTTATAAATTGTTTTACCTCAAGGTATTAAAATTTAATTTAAGTTATACAAAAAACTTTATAAAACAAGGCCAATCACTAAATATTTGTCATAAAGCTCAAGAAGTAGTTTAAAGCTTCCTTTAGGTGATTCTGTTCCTAATAATTTTTAACAAATTTATATCAAACAAGGAAATTTAACTAATAATTATAGTATATCCTATGCGAAATGAATATTGTTTAAAATTTTTGTGTCGATTACTCCCAGTGTAACACAGGTATAATGAAAATGTGACAAGCATATTAATTACACAACACTCGAAATGTTTCACTTACAAACATAATCGTAAATTAGTTTAATATTAGAAGATGTAAGAATATACTAAATCTTGATTTAGATACGTAATCTAATAGAAAATTAACTGATTTATATAACTTACAGGTATTTTATGCTTTAAACCTGAAAAATAAATTGTTAAAACCAAGTAAAGGTCATGTTCAATTAGTGTTTGCATCTCCGTTGATTTTATTTGGGTTGATCTGGTGTCTTGCCTTTGAATTCTCTGTTTTGTTTTGCTTGTTCGTAGTCGTAATAATTGTATGAAGGTATTAGAGGTATTTATCAAACTTGTCTGTGAGGTTTTCAATTGGAAAAGAAGAAAATATGAGATTTGTGTATTATGTTCGACAACTGTCAACTAACATGTAATTTTGGAGGAAATTGGACCTTTCAATTGTATGTTTTTTGTGAGTAATGTTTGGATATAGGTGCGAAAAACATTTTAATATGATTTTGATAAGCATTAATTGTAATGTTACTAATTTAAGGTTATATATGTTTACAATTAATGTGAATTAAAAAAATAATAGATAGGCCGTGTGAGGTGTCAAAACATTCCGTCTTAAATAAGGAATAGGGTAGGTGGGGGCAAAGCCACGCAAATTCTTGTTTTTTAACGATTGTTAAAAGAGGGAGCTATGTATGTTTCTCTCCTATGCGGGAGTATTAGGTAGGGATCTTACCTGCAACTTTGTTAAATTATATGAGCTCTATGATTATTAGTTAAAAATAAATAAAATAATTTGCAAAAAAGAATTTTTGCGGGGCCTTGCCCCACAAAATGGGCCAAAATCCCGCGGTGCGGGGCTTTACCCTAACAGTGGAGAAAAGGGTCAAATGAGAAACAATTTTATGAAATAAATGTTTATTCTTCACAAAAATAAATGAATATATTTTATTAAGTTGTTTAGAACATAGTATAGGAAGTCAAGTCCTCTGTGAAAGAAATTACTTTATGAAACCTTGAAGAGTTTATCTCAGTAGGTTTTGACAATCTTAGAACTATATCCTCGTCAGCAATGAAGGACTCTTCAGTCGTTTCCGAAAACTTGTAAGCATTTGGTAGTCGTTTGTAAAATACTCCTTCATAACCTCCTTGATAAACACCAATAATCCTAGCTACGTAGTGTCGAAAGGAATTCTTTGTTTTGCCCTGAACTTTTACTACAGCATAATCATTTGGTACCAAAGTTTCACAAATTTGCTGTGAGTTTTCAATTTCTTCCTGAGGTTCATCCCCATCCTGAGACGAAAAATCGAAATCAGAGCTACTGTCATGAAGAGAATAATCTGAGCTGGAGTCTGAAGAAGAGAGCGCCCTGGCATTTGTCTTTCCTCTTTTTGGTTTGGCGGAAAAAAGTCGCTTAGTTGCATTCTCTTTCAACCGTGTTTTCCTTTCTATGGAACGTTTTTCCTTCTCAGTAGCTTGTTTTTCTTTTTCAGCCATTTCTTCTTCTAAGCGTTCTTTATTAGGTGTTGACGTCAGCAGCTGAGACTACAATCCTTTGCCTTTGCGTTTCCTTTTTATTTGTATTTTAGGCAAAGGAATAATATCTCTTGGAGTTGGACAACAAGTGGATGGAGATTTTTCTGTTAAAGGTGTTTTATTAACCGAATGACTGCTGTTCTCTTGTATAATATCCTGCTGTATTGAAGCTTCAACTGAAGCTGAAGTAGACGGTTGATCATGGAATATTTCTTGGGAAACTGCAGTCAGATCTGCTATCTCATTATCATTATTAAATATTAGCATTCGATTATCATCGTTGTCCAACTCTTCATCTGGTGGCTGGTCTGTAACCTCCGATGGTAAAAAATCAGCGTCTGAGAAGGTGTTCGCGTTAAAGGGATAAATTCCAGTAGACTTAAAGGACTGTACTGCATTTTCAACAGTGCTTGCTTTTTCAAACGCTAGCTTGAATGATTCAGCAACATTATAAACGCTGAAGGTTTCCCCTGGATGAGAAACGTCCCACGAATCCACAGCCGCATCGTAAAAAGCCTTGAGTGGTCGGAAAATACATCGATCGAGAGGTTGAGTCTTATGACTACTATGAGGTGGCAAGGTTAGAAGATGGATATGATTTGATTTTGCAAAAGTAACTGCTTCCAAACTTGTGTGTGAAACATGATTATCGAGTATTAATAAGATTGGGTTAGTCTCACTTGGCTTGGCGTACTTTTGAAAATGTTTCAGCCACTTAATGAAGGTAGATGTGTTCATATAACCTTTATCGGTAGGAGGTACGAAATAGCCTATAGGATTTACTGCGCACACCGCGGTTACTGTTTGTCCTTGCTCCGCTGCTACTGCCTTCGCTACTTCTCTTTTTCCCGTAGGAGCTACATGTTTTGGCAGTATATTGGGGATCGTTTGCACTCCCGTTTCATCCATATTGAAGATTTGACTGGGAGTAAATCTGTACTTCTTCAATACTGCCTCCAAGTTGCTAAAATATTGGGAAAGTTGTGTTTTGTTAAATCCCATTGTTCTAGCAACACTCGTTTTGCGGGGAATCCGCAGGGATAGTTTGTTCCTTTTCATAAATTCCCGCGTAAAATCTCTTCCTGCAAGTTGAGCTTCCTTCGAAAATTGATGCACAAGGTTGTTCTCCTCTTCATATTTGAACAGAAGAAATCTTAACGATTTTTATGTAAGGCCAAAAAATCGTTTGTCCAGTTCTATGCAGTGTCGCACTATTTCTTCCTCCTGTTGTTCGGAGAATGTTCTTCGGAATCGCCCAAGCTTCTCCACTCCCCCTTTCTTCAGCCGATCCCTAAGAGTCGACTCATGAAAGCCGATTTCTCTTGCCGCCTGCCGGATGGATAGCCCTCTTTCGATTACTGCTCGTGCAGCGAGTTTATCTGTAGACATCGCTACGTACTTCGTTTTCCGTTTATATGTTCTGAAATGAAGTTCTATTATTGAAATCGTGCATATGTTATATTTCAAACGTCGTGCTCAAATATTTTATAAATAAAGGGGAAAGTTCCGCACTATGGGGCAAATCCCCACACGCGTGGCTTTGCCTCTCAAACGCTGCGGGTTTTTGCCCCATTCAGCACCTTTAAAATAAATCGTTCGCAAAACTTTTGTAAACAGAGTGATGCAAATCGCATGCACACAGAAAGGAAGCTAATTAGTGATACAATCAACAGATAATTCAATTTAGAGAAAACATAATCACAAGCACCTAATTTTTCTACTGAGTTAATAAAATTTTTACATCAAAAGAACGAAAAATAAACTAACCTCATTTTTTTCGCTTACAACCATCCGATTCGCTTCAAATTTCACGTCACACTAAACATCTTCAAGGCCGATCTGCTGCTTGGCGGCCGGCGCTGAAATCGTTCGCGGGCTATTTAAAAAGACGGGTCGTGGCTTTGCCCCGTGCGGGGTTTTGCCCCCACCTACCCTACCTGTTTTTGAACAATAAGACGTTTATGCTCGTAACATTTACGCAAAATTTCCCATGCGTTTTTATAGGCTTCTGATACCGTCATTGCCTGTATGATTTTATAAGCGTCACCTTTAGTACACATTTTTATATAATGAAACTTCTCAATATGCGAATGTATTTCGTTATTGTGTATTAAGGTCTGAAATGTTTGTGAAAAAGACCCATTCTAAATAATCACCGTTAAAAGAAGTGTTGTCGTTAAAAACAAGAGTATTGTAGGTACATTTATTGAAATCAAATACAATAATTAGGTGAAAGATGAACACTACTCTAGTTTTTCCTTCACTCCACTTCCGCGTCTTAATCGTGTCGCGATCCTCCGGGAACTCCCTCCTTCACGTTTCCGTTTCTGCCGAATGGCGTTCTCCCCACTCCATGATCATGCGTGTCCCACAACTCGGCCTTTCCTAGAATGCGACCGTCCTCGGTCGTGCCCTTGTGGTCAGCTGTCGCCGCCGGCTGCATCGGCATTACGTAATCTGCATACTTTGGTGGCGCTCGACCTTGACGTCTCGGCCGGCCCTTCACCTCGGCGGGTTGATTCACGCTGTCGTCTGGATCATCACCGAGTTGCTCTATTTCGAGACGTTCTTCGGTCACCTCCTCTGTCGAATCTTCTTGATTTTCTTCCCCACTGTCGTCTTCGTGATTCGCGTAAGATTTTAATGGCGATACATGAGCAGTTGTCGCGAAAAATCGTTTTCCTCCTGGGCATATTTCGGTCACTCTATATGTGTCACTGGGCAACACATCTGTTACCACCAATGGATCTCGATATTTCGTTTGTAATTTCGTCGAGTTTCCAGTATCTTCTGGTACACGTTTCACAAACGCTATTTCCCCTACCTCTTACGTCAATCACGTTACGTGACTTATTAAAACACGCACTTTGTTTTTCTTGTTCGCGGATGACGCGTTCGCGTACATTTTCTCGCATTCTGTCGCGCTCGTCGTAACCTCCCACGTTCTCTTCGTCCCGCACGAGAATTCGATATTCGCCGTCAACATGCCTTGGTGCATATCCGTACACTAACTCAAACGGCGTTTTTCCCGTCGTTTTATTCAACTGGCAGTTTAAGTTTCTTTCGATCTCCGAAATTGAGTCCCACAGGTTTTCCTGGCATTCGGCTAACGTTGCCACAATTACCGGAAGTACGGTCCTGTTTGCCCTCTCGACCTGTTCGTTCACGCGAGGCTGTCGCGTTGAATTCAACGTATGTTTTATGCCATTCAAGTTCATTACAGTATGTTTCGAATTCGTTTGACGTGTAACATGAACCCCTGTCGGTCACTACGCGTTCCGGCAAACCGTATGCGTTCGCGAATTCGTTCATAGCAGTTAGCACACGTTTCACTTTTGTGTTTCGTACAGCCCACATACGAACATATTTTGAAAATTCATCTGTCATCATTAACAAGTATGTATTTTTCTTGGGGGTTGTAATGAACGGTCCCAAATGATCTAGGTGGATGCGTTCGGACGGTTGTTTAGGGAATGGTATTGGGTGCAGGTGTCCCAAACGCATATAGTGTAAGATATAAATGAATAACAAGGATTACAAAGATTTATTGAAGCTACAAAGAATCGTACATGTCGCCATTTTCATCACTTGTACTACTGTGTGTTAATTCTGACTACCGATGTGCCGTGGAGCTTGTGCAGAACACTACTAACATACGGCCATCCTGCACGCGGTATGTCCTCAGACCGCCTGAGTTACATTTTGTTATCTGAAAATAGGAAAAACAATATTGAACTTGCTTACAAACTAGTGGGTTGAGCGGTCAATTTTCAGTTTTTTCTCACAATACATACGGCTTGTGATCTCTGCCCACGTGTGACGCAGATAGTAAGCAGACACCCTCAGTCTCGCAAACTAGCGTCCTAGACAACACGTCTCGTGGCCTTTTCAGTGGTGATCCGTGTTTATGTCTACGTGACAACTCGAATAAACAACAAACGGTTCGGCCTCGAAGTTTATTGTCCACTTCATCACGTCTCATGACCTATCATCAGTTTAGAGCTCAAACGTATCTAGCCTTACTTTGGCACTGCAATCCATGGTTTTATTTTGTCGACAGCTACAACTAGCCTCGACTTTCGATAGCCCTCTCTAAGGTCGTCAGCTTCATAGCGGTCGTTGTATAGCGACCGTAGTACTCGGAAAGGTCCTTTAAACTTCGGCAGCAATTTCTTACTAGTTCCGGTGGCAGGTTCACTGGTAATCAACACCAAAACAAGGTCTCCAGTATGATACCAATCGGATTCGCGTCTTGTTTTATCGTAACGTGCCTTTTGTTTACGTTGGTCTTCGGTTATGTGTTCTTTGACATGCCGACGGAGGTCGTCAATGTTTGCTCGATCCAGATTTGTGCGGAGAGAATTTAGGAGTGCGGCCTCAGCCATTGGTTTCGGTTGATAGCCAAATAATGCTTGAACTGGAGTAGTATTTATGCCTTTGTTGAATGAAGAGTTCAACGCACTTTGTATGTCTTTAACATGGGTGTCCCACAAATTGCTGGCACTTTCGACACTAGAAGTTGCGAGCTTGTTGACAATGGTTTTGTTGTACCTTTCGCACTGTCCATTTGATCGTGGTGTTGCTACAGCATTCAACGTGTGTTTGATAGCGTAGGACTCGCAAAATATACGGAAAGTGCGAGAAGTAAACGCACTTCCACAATCATTTATAATGCGACTGGGAACCCCAAAAATACACATGATGTTCTGTAATGTTCGAGTTACGATGTTTGCTTTTGTTGATTTGACGGCTTCAATAATTGTGAATTTCGTGAATGCATCTACTAGTACTAGTAAATATTTATTTCCGGATTTACTTGTCTCAAATGGGCCAACATGATCCATGTGGAGGGTGTGAAAAACAACAGAAATTTTGTATATTGGGTGCAGTTTGCCTTGTTTTTTCCCAGCGCAATGTTTATAATAGCAATATAAACAACGTCGTATATATTTTGTCACAAATCATCTCATTTTCGCAAACCAATAATTCATGGTAATTCGTCGGATAGTGTGCTCAACCCCTAAATGTCCAGCTTTATCGTGATACAATTGTAGAATTTGAAATCGCGCCGCCTTAGCCACTACCCATAAATCAATTCCGTTTTGTAACCGCCGCGGCGGTATATTTTATTGTTTTCTAATTTATACTTAATGCAATACTGCCGCGTCTCGGAGTTTATTATTTTGCCTTCAAGAATCTTGCGGATTCGCATCAGCTGCTCGTCCTGAAGTTGAGCTGTCGAAATTCAATCACCCTCCGTAATGTCAATACTTTGAATGCGATCCATAGGATACCGACTAAGTGTATCCACGTGTGGCATGCGGGCCCCCGGTCGGTATTTAATGTCGAAGCTATAATCCTATACGGTAAGCCACCATCTGGCAACGCGTGGAATCAGGTCCTTCTTGGAGAATGTAGTACGCAGAGCGTTGCAATCGGTGACTACAGTGAATTGAAGACCCACTAAGTAATGCGAAAATGCTGTAGCGCGTAGACAACGGCCATAGTATTGTCGTTGGTCTAGTGTTGTTTGCTTATTGTAGTATCCCACAACGCGTTGCACACCTTGGTATCCTTGGAAGAGAATACCTCCCACTCCGACCGAACAGGCGTGTGTGTGTAATTGAGTAGGCAACAAAGGGTCAAAGATTGCCAAGACCGGCTTGACGTTAACATAGTCGTAACAGTCTCAAACGCGCACTGTTGCTCGGCCGTCCAATCCCATTTAATGTCTTTTTGTGTCAGTTTAGACAAGGGTTCGACAACTTTAGCGTAGTTTGCCAAAAATTTTCGGAAGTAACCGGCCAACCCTAAAAATTGTCGTACTTGCTTCACAGTTTTCAGTACACTCATTCCTAGAACAGCTTCGGCCTTCCGTTGGCCTGGACGTACTCCGTCGGCACTTACTTCGCGACCGAGGTAGTCTATTGTTTTCTGGAAAAACTTACACTTTGCCAAGTTTAGCGTTAAATTATGCTTACGGAAAACACCTAGGACCAATCTTAAACGACGTAATCCTTCTTCAATAGTGGTAGACGGTATTATGACGTCATCTATGTACGGGAACGCAATAGAGTTCTTTAATGGTCCCAACACATTATTCATTAGACGTTGGAATACCGTAACTGTATTTGTTATTCCATACGGCCTTCGTAGGAACTCATAGTGAGCACCTGGGGCAACAAAGGCTGTCATAGCAATCGAATTTTCGTCTACCGGTACCTGGTGGTAGTATTCCGATGCAAGATCAAGACCTGTGAAATACATGTTGCCTCCCAACCGATCCAGCTGGTCATCCATCTTTGATGGTGATGGCGTTCAATCGTCTGTAGTAAACACACATGCGATAATCGCCGGTTTTCTTTTTGATTAACGATATAGGGCTGCCATATGAGGACTAAGATTCGCGTATAATATCATCAGCCCGAAGTTCGTCAATAATTATACCACGCAATATGTTTTTCTCACTTTCGGGTAAGCGGTATGGATTACGAGCGATAGGTTCATCCGTGACACACCTAATGATCAGTTTGGCAGCATCGGTCTTACCTATGTCTGCCATACTTGATGAAATACGGTCATCAAACTCGGTTAACAATTCCTTGTACTTGTTTTGATAAGCGAGTAGCACGTCTGCAAATATAAGCGTAAATGAGTCATCGGCTTGTACAGCTGCACATTCCCGAATTGTTTTTCCGGTAATCGGCGAACATAAACTTGGTCCATGACCAGAGAGATGTAAGGAAGTCGCCGCCTACGATGCAGTCATACTACAGCTGGTCATCATTCATAACCAGCACTCTCAAAAAAACCCTGCTTTCTTCCACTCGTAAGTTTACTTTAATGCTACCGGTAATTGATACACAATTTCCCCTAAAGCCGCGTAACACAAAATCGCCTTCAAGCTGTTTTGGTAGTAGCTCTAACGTTTTGGCTCCGCTTTTACGAATTATGGTATTGGAATTTCCCGTATCGATTAAACATTTGAATTTCTTGTCATTGAGAAAGACTGTTTTAACAAATGGGCTTACCCTTGCCTCATCAAGAGCGGCAATCATTTACGTCCGATTTGAATTTCGACTTCTTATCACTTCGTTTATTTTTTAAGGGACAATTTCGTTGCACGTGACCCAATCGTTTACAGAAAAAACACTCCAGTTTAGGTTTTGGACAGTCTAAGGCGCGGTGGGGACCTTTACAGTTAAAACACACGATATCTGGTTTTTTGTCACATGAGGTCGACGCTGTTGGTTTCGCTATTATGTTACTACCGACAGGTGTTATTTTTGATCTGGTCTCCCCTGGCATACGTCCCAATGTGCTTAGGTAAGCGTACAGTTCTGCCGTGTCTGGGAATCGCGACGACCTTGCGGACCTTGCTATGTTTTCATCTGGGATTCCGCCAATCACTGCATCGACGAGGTATGCTTCCGGGATATCTAAGTTGGTTGCCTTCATCTTTTCCAGCTTGGTAAAACAGTACTCGCTTAAAACTTGAACGGCGCGCGCCTCGTACAAAGCGGCATCTCGTAGTAGTTTCGCAAAAGGCAGGGGTTTGTGAAACTGCCTTACCAACATCACTTTCACGTCATTCCAGTTCGATCCCAACCGATTCTGCGCATCATAGCAACGCCTCGCCATTCCTTTCAATCTACTGGCCACTAGTTTAATAATGCACAAATCGTTCCAGCCGTAACTTTCGCCAATTCATCCACTCTTTGAACCCATACATCCACCGACTGGTCAGATTGCGGATCGAACATCGATATTACGTTTTGGTCGCTGGAGTGATCATTGAAACTGGATCTACTTTCCATTGCCAGGAATCGTTTTTCTACCTTGCGCAAACGCTTTAATTCATTCTTCATTTCTTCATTTGACGAGGAACTGGAGGAACTCGATGAACTTGAACTAGAGTGGTCTCGTTTTCTACGCCTCGAACCCGACGACCGCATCCCGTCATGGCGTCGTGGTCGCTTGGCTTCCATAGCTAGCGTTTAAAGATCTTTTTGCAGAGAATTCCGAAGGGGCACCCGTGAATCTATCCCACTTCTAATATCTAAGATATAAATGAATAACAAGGATTACAAAGATTTATTGAAGCTACAAAGAATCGTATATGTCGCCATTTTCGTCACTTGTACTACTGTGTGTTAATTCTGACCACCGATGTACCGTGGAGCTTGCGCAGAACACTACAATAGTTCTCTTTTGCCCGGTGTCTGATTTAATCCCAAACGTTTTGCTACGCAATCTTTAATCTTGCAAATACTGCTCTCGCCGTCTATGATCCCCGTTACCGTTTCGCGTTCGTTAATCACTACGTCTTTTAGGTACTTGCTGACCTCTGTGTGCTGGATGGTCTGCACCTTCGCTGTAGTTTCTTCCTTTGCGGTTTTCTTCGGTTCATCACAATCACGAGCAATGTGACCGTATAAATTACAATTAAAGCATTTAGGCTGTCCACGTTCATCCCATTTTCGTCCATTTCGTTGCGGTTTCTCGTTGTTGCGTGTTTCGGTTGACGGTTTGGCGTCATTTGTCACATTCACACCGGGTCCAATCACCTTCACCGTTGGGTGTTCGGCCTTCCGTGGTGTATTTGCTTTGTGAATTCGCTCCAACTTAACGATATCGTGTAACAGTGCGTCAGCGTCGGTGTGCTGCGTCGTCATCAGTGCATATTTGATGTCATCTACCGCCAATCCGGAGACTATCTGCCCTTTCCTCTCCGCCAATGTCAATTTTAGGTCCTTACATAATTTATTCTTATCATAGAAGTACGGCGATACGTTCTCCTTTTGGCCCTGCACCTTTGTTTTCATCTTTTCCCATCGATGATTCGTGGTCATGGTTCCTTTGAATGTCTTCTTGAAGGCCGTTAGGAAGTTGTTCCAAGTGCTAAGCTCATCTCGTTTGGTATCCTACCAAGATTTAGCCGCTTTCCTCAGGTGCATCCTCGGTGTTTCAAGTTTTATCACGTCAGACCAGTGGCGTAGCAAGCTTCCGTTCTCTATTCCGTCAAGCCACTCCTTCGCTTCGGTCCCGTATTCTTCACCGTCATACGTCGTGTCTTTAAGTACTTCAACACACGTTTTGCTGCATTCCAGTGAATGTTTCCATAATTATGCAGGCTTCTGCTGAGAACGTTTGTGATGTAAGCTATATCAGGACTAGCTGTGGTAGCTGCAAAGATCAGTGCGCCCACAACCTCTCGATAGGGTACGACCAACTCCATTGGTTGCACCGTAGGGTCGGTTAAACACACGTTTGGATCGGCTCGTATTTTATGGCCAGCAGATTCTGCAAGGTTAAAACGATTTAATATACGCTCAATAAATGTACTCACACTGATTGAGATGGAATAATCTCTTTCATCGCGCGTGATTTCCAATCCTACAAAGTAATCTGGTTCACAGATGGTTATTTTGAATGCTGATTGAAGTTGCATTAATATTTTGTCCAGCACGACTCTATTTTTGGGAAGCACCAGTTCATCGTCTACATACAGAACCAATATCGCCAACTGTCCTTCAATCTGGCCTCGATATCACATTTATCCATTTGTTTTAAGTCAATACCATTTAGGTAATCATTGAATTTGGAGTTCCAATACCTTGGAGCTTGTTTCAGTCCATACAGTGCTTTGTTTAGTTTACACACAACTTCTGAATCAACGTTGGCACCAGGTGGAGGATTCATACAAATTTCCTCTTCAATTTCGCCATGAAGAAACGCAGTTTTCACATCAAACTGCGTGATGTCTAGTTTTCTTGTTGTTGCCAATGCCAATAACACTGATGGTATCGTAACGTGTTGTTGGGGCGAAAGTTTCATCATAATCTATACCTTGTACTTGTGAAAAATCTTTCGCACACATTTGGATTTACCGCTTTCACTTGATTTCTTTGCATTTCTGGACGTTCTTCGTTTGAGCCATCATCTATACTCTATAGGAATCAATACTGTGTTTGTTCTTGGAGTAGACACTGCATTATTTTCATTAAATATGACATGACTAGATACTTTTATCTTTTTGCTGATCGGATTGTACAATTTCTAGTTTGTTGAGTTGCCTTCATAACCTACAAATATGATTTTCTCACTTTTTTTCTCACATTTCTTTCGTAGATTATCTGCTACATGTGTATTAAGAAGGGCACAAAACACTTGGATATATTTATTTATTTCAAAACATAAGAAAGTGGTTGAGTACAAAATATAACCAAAGGTGTAAAGCGTCATTCATCTTTCACGTCTAGATCACGTCTCCCGCTTCGAACGCGGCTCTCTCGTTTCTTTCCCGTCGTGCCGTGCGCTTGCCAGCGGCGTGTCGTCGGGGCTACTACACATGTAGATAAGCGTCACAACCAAACACTTACATGTTCTAAAGTCGGTTTCTTGCCGGTCCACTTTTCAAACGGTGTCGAGCCCTTCGTCTGAACTGTTGGGGTTCTATTTAATAAGTACACCGCTCTGTTAACCGCTTCAGCCCACAAACTAAGAGGCATGTCTTTGGTGCATAACATTGCCCTTGCACTTTCTACAATTGTGCGATTGTCCCTCTCGCATCTTTCATTTTGTTCAGGGGTGTATATCCCGGTAGTCTCTGAAACAATTCCACTATTACAGAGAAGTTCTTTCATTTGTCTGTTTATAAATTCAGTTCCATAGTCTACGCGTAACCTTTTAATGTTGCGACCGAATTTAATATTGCACAGTTTAATAAAGTCGCGAAAACTATCGTGAACATCATTTTTGTGTTTAATGAATTTAACCTCTCGGTAACCACCACAGTTTTAGCACGGATAAGCATTTTATAGAGATTGCTGTTATTACGAACTGCACAACCTACTATTTTACTGTTTTCGAATATTTCGGCTGTCTTGTCACCTTTTACAATTGTGAAGCCTTTTCTTCTGAAAATAGATTTCTCCTTAGTCCTGGAACATACCACCCTTCCTCTAGCATTCCTTTGTACCATTTCCCATCGATCCATTTTTCAATGTGGACTGTACCAATACCTGCAACTGGAAGTTGATTATCGTCACCAAGTTTGATCGTTAGGTTTGTTGTTTCATGCAAACTGGTGAAGTAATTTCGATTCGGACTCGTATGTCGTGATGCTTCCCTATCCATCAACCAGATCGATTCACTGCTGCTTATTTAAGCTTCTACTTCCACGTTGAAAACACTACCTTGAGTATGATGGTAGCTGCTATTTCCACCGTCATTTCTATTTGCTTGCTACTTCTTTGGTAAGCGACAATGTCTTGCAAAATGTCCGCGTTTTGAGCAGTTGAAACATTTTGGCTTATATTTGCCACGTTGTGATGAATCACTTCTAGTGTTACTTGCTACAAAAGCATTTTCATTTTCAACACTATTATTTAGGTTTGATTCTTCATCTAGGAGTCGATCTGTCAAATTTTCAATAGTCTGTTTTGCTTCATCCAATGATAACTATGCTTGTATAAATAGCCAATATTTCGAAGGCAGGGAACTCAGAATTTTTGTGATCACAGCCGTATTGCTAATAGTGTCACCTGATTCCTTTATTTGTCGAGCTAAACTTTCTATTTTTGATATGTGCTTCGCAACAGAATCTGTAGGTTCCATTTTATACTGATAGAACTTCTCGTGGACCAACATTTTATTCGTTTCAGATTTCCGCTCGTATATCGTGTCTAGCCTGTCCAGTAACCCCTTAGAAGAGTTACAATTTTCAACTAATGAAATTTGATCCAGCTCTAACGCCGATGTTAAAATGCACATTGCCATGGCATCATTTTTATTCCATCGTTGGAATGCTTCCCTGTTTTGTGTTGTTTCCGCTGGTTTCATCAGTGTTGCATCTACTATGTCGTAGACTTTGGCACGTAAGGTACACTTCATTTGAAATTTCCACTGCTGGTAGTTTTTCCCACCGAATTTGCTCATTTGTAGGAAATTCGCGTTGTCATTCATTGTCCTTCGTAATGAATTCAAAAAAGGGGCCACACATGAA
Source organism: Limonius californicus (assembly GCA_014611495.1). NCBI lineage: Eukaryota > Metazoa > Arthropoda > Insecta > Coleoptera > Elateridae > Limonius > Limonius californicus. The sequence goes on along the minus strand of JABXWE010103037.1, from coordinate 29,655 downwards.
TTAGTCCTCCTTTTAGGATTTTTTGAACACCTCGACTGCAATTCTTAACCCAGCACGTGCACGCAAACAAATACACTTCCGTTACTTCCACGAAAAACCGACTTTTTAACTTCTCAAAATCGCGACCTGGGCCCATAACCTATTAGCGAGATGTAGTAAATGAGAATTATACAACAAAAGACGGTTTATTAATAAACGTAAATGTAACTTGATAAAACGATTACAAACTTAACCTACAAGAATGTCTTACCGCCACCGTGACCTGAACGGAACAGTACGGTACAACTACAAAATGTAATAACTAACTGCGTACAAAACATGTTACCAACAGAATCTTTAAATACTGCCGCCAACAGATAGTCTAGTTCATTCCAAACCCGGTGTAACATATCTGCATTGACATTTTCCACGGCTGTCGTGATGCTTTGTTTTAACTCTTCTAAATCATTAGGAAGCGGAGGGACGTAAACCAGGTCTTTCATAAATCCCTATAGAAAAAAGTCGTACGGTGTGAGATCTGGGCTCCATGGGGGGGGGGGGGGCTGCTCCTACCACCCTCATGCAGTTGAGGCATAAACCAGCCGATCAACATTTGATGATATGTAGCTCATGTGACTGTGTTTTCTTCAAAAAAAAGGACCACACACCTTCGTACGAGATAGTGCATAGAACACATTCACTTTTGGAGAATCCCGCAAATGCTCTAGCAACACTTTCGGACGTTCAGTCCCCCATCTTCTTGTGTTTATTCACTTTGGCACTTATGTGGAAAGCTGGCTCGTCACTGAAAATTATCCGCTCGCAAAAATCATCTTTCTTCATTACGTTGCAGCATTTCAAAGCAGAAATCTCGACGTTTAATCTTGTCATCTTCACGTAGATGTTGTACTAACTGCAATCTGTAAGGCATCATTTTCAGTCGTTTATGTAAAATTTTCCATTAAGTTTGTTGCGGAATTTGTAGTTCCAAAGTTGCACGCGTTGTTGACTTTTGTGGACTTCGGAAGTAAATAGCACGAACACGTTTCACTATTTCTTGACACACGGGGTCTTCCCGGAGTTTTGCCTTTACATAAACACTCTGTCGTTTCAGATTTATTATAAAACCGTAAATCGACTGTCCAATAGGTGGTGGTTCTCCAAATCGTGTTCGAAAGTGTCGTCGAACAACAGTTACGGAGTTCGTTTTGGAGAATTCAAGCACACAATATGCTTTTTTCGTAGAGTTTGTAGCCATTTTAGCTATTATGCTTGCACAGTACTACCGACTGTCCTATCAAAACTTCTACAGTTCCTCAACCTAACAGCGAGTTGCATGAAAATGCATGTCGATATCACAGATAACTTTTGTTTTTTTTTTTATTTTTTTTTAAATTTTTTTTTATAGTAAAATAAAAAAATAAAAAAAAACTTCTGTTTTATACCATATTAAAAGTGTCTATTTCTTTTGTAGTAACCCTGTATAATTATGTGACTTTGTACATATATTGAATTGTTAAGAGTAATTATATTGAACCAATTACCGTAAAACGGGGTGGCTTTGTGCCACTTTTTATGGTTTTTGAACGATTTCGGGCAGTTACGGACAATAAAGAATTACAAAAAAAAAATACAATAAACTTTAAACATTTGGCTATTGAACTGACTGAAAATATTTTTAAAGTTTTCACTAGTTTTCCAAAAAAAAAAAAAAAGGTGGCACAATTTCACCTCATGTGATGGGGTGGCTTTGTGCCAGCAATTTTTCTGCCAACGGAGCACAAAGCCGCCTTTCCGCAAGGTGTATATGTGCCACGTTTACTTCTATGGCATAGTATCTATATTTTATATGCTATATTTTTGTGGCACAAAGTGGTCCAAAATGAGTTTTTATTGAAAAAAGTTTTTATTTATAAAATATAACGAAATGAGAAACCTATTCTTACATGGATAAATATATTAAAACATAAATGAAAATATAATTAAATGAAAAATTCCATATCGGGAACTTGAAAAATTTGTCTTCTAGAAATTTGAATTGGTGGGTTGATATTGTTCCTTATGATGTCTGAGTGCTCGTAAAGCAGCTCATCTTTTCTGTCAGGCCATTTCCAGTTGTTGCCGCATTCAGCCGTGGCACTGACGGAAATCAAGTTCTCGTCTATATTCGTTATCACACCCGGAAAATATTTTTTTTCATATTGTACTATTACATAATTGCCAACATGCAAAAGTTTTTCCGAGGATTTTTCATTCTCAACATCTTCTGAGGGCAACTCTTTTGATTGGTGATCATCATCTGATAAGTTATCAAATTCTGAGGGCAACTCTTTTGATTGGTGATCATCATGTGATAAGTTACTTATCAAATTCTGATGTAGGAGAGACATCACTTTCTCTGTATGTTACATTGTCGGAATCTTCACTCGTTACAGAAAGTTTCCTTTTCTGGGCTTTTTTTTTTGTTTTTTACATAGGGTTGGAGAACCGTTTGAAGCAGATGGAACAGGTTCTAGATCACTTTTATTTCGTATGGTGGTAGCATCCGGAAGTGACTTTTCGATATCAGCAGCGCTTATACTTTTCCCAGGGATTACATTGACCCTTTTTCGTTTTGGCCGACGAGAGGCAGTTAAGGCTTCTCTTTTACTGTGCAGCTGTTCTAGGAAGGTCTCACCAAGGGCATTTCCGCAGGTTCGTTTTCCATAACTTCATTTGGAAGGCGACTTAAAACCACGTCGCGATTTTGTGGGTAAATACCACATTTTCTAAATCCAGATGGAAGGATATGTGGATCTTTGTCGATCATGACATTCACCAACTGCTTTAATAAAATGGGAAACATGTCTTTGGGGATTGTTGAACATCTGCTTCCATGAGCCGAATCTTTCCATTCGTTTAAAATTTTACGCCAATTGCCTTTCAAAGAACGGAAGTATGCCACGTCCAAAGGTTGCAAAAGATGCGTGGCGTTAGCAGGCAATGCGATAAAAGATATGTTATGGTTTTCACACTGACGTACTACCTCAATATTTAGATGGGAGCTTAAGTTATCCCCAATCAAGATCTTTTTCCCCTCCTGTCTTCTCAGAATTGGGAGCATAATGTTTAAAAACCAGTCCTCAAAGCATTGGTAGTCGAACCATCCCGACTTAGTTCTATTATAACGGGCCTGATCTGGTTCATTTTCTGCCCATGACTGCCATAGTTTTTCCGATTTATAGACCACATACACAGGTGCCGTCTCTCCGGCTGCATTCCCCGCAAACATTAGAGAAGTACAGGACTTGGTCGCATTCTTTATCTTCTCGGGATATTTGGTACCCCGCCTAACAAGCACCTTTTTAGCTCCGGGGTCATCTCCAAGGTTTGTTTCATCATAATTCCAGATATTGGAGGGCGGGACACCCTCCAACTCTCGCTCAAGATGGTCGAAAAAGGAATTTACAATTTCACGATCTATGGCGGCCCTTGAAATATTAATGTTTCTTGCTACACGATTTGACAGGGTGTGCTTATGTCTATTCAGGAACGACCTAACCCACTCTTTGCCAGGTAAGTTATCTTTAAAAATTTTGACCTTTTTCCCCTTTTATCCAAATAAGCTTTGGCAATAAATTGCAAATCTTGAGAAGTTACACGAAACCCATATGTAGAAACTGCTATTATATGAGCAACGATAGCATTCTCCTCGTCTTTATTGAGCGCCGTTTGACCACCATGATTTGATGAATGTTTTGAATGCATCTTCATTGAAAGTGTATTACGGTGGATTCCATACCTAAAAAGATATAGGTATTTGCGGGAAGCATAAATATTTTAATTAAAATTTTAGAACAAATCTTACTTTACTGCGGCAGCTCGCACGGAAATTTTCTTGTCTTTAATTTCCTGAAGAGCTTTTTGAAGGGTCTCATCCGTATAATTTCTGTAATACCGACTTCCGGACGTTCGCTGATATTTACGGGGCATTTCTTAAAAAAAAAGAATGGCACAATCTCACCCCAGTAAATTCCACAAGAAAAAATGGCACAAATTCACCCCACGAATCGTCGGTATTTTACCTAATATTAGACAGCCAGTTTATTTTACACTATTCAGCTACTCTATATTTCTTAAAATATAACCTATATAACAGGTACCTACATGTAACTTTTGAATCTCAGATAATTATAATAGTTAGGCTACCCAGGACAAATAATATAAGAAAGCGAAAATGACGCAATAACTTACCCGCTAAATAAATAGACAAAACAAACAGGCGGGATGTTAATATTTCGATCGGTGCGCGGACATCACTTCGCAAGCACTAAAACTATACGGGTTTCAAAATTCAGCCTCCACGGCTGGTATTTTTGATAATTGTTTTTGTGATTCCAACTGACAATGCAGGTGTTGTTGGCCAAAGATGTATTCAAAATGACTTTCCTTCTTCTAGATTACACTTCGTTTGGTCAAGCGTATATGCTTATATATTTCCAGCATATCTATAAGGCTTAACACATTTTTACTAGTATTGGTAAATAAAAAATGTATCAACAATGTAATGATTTATCCCGCAACATTCAAGGAGTACCCACAATTTGCATTCCATAAATTCTTCCCCCACATCAGTAAACAGAAGATACTTTGTGATTTTACATTATTTCATTATTCCGAATAAATATTGTTAGTTATTAATATAACTGCCATGACAAAATCCGGAAGTAATTGCATTATTCATCAATAGTTTTCAGAACTTGTAACATTTTCATTGATTTGCCAAATGGATATAAACTGAACTTTCGGAAGTCAGTAGGATTCAAGACTAAAATTTTTAGAAATATTATTTTACAAGTTAATTGTTACTAAAACGAAAGATTTATTTATAGATTTACTTAGCAATAATGGAGACTTACTTGTGTTTGTAAAAAATAAACTAGAAATCTTACTTACCTTGCAAAAGCTTTAAAACTCAGTTTTATCACTATTTTTCAACTTTTTGCTGGTCTTTTACCTTGGTCATTCCAAATCTTTGTCGTAAATAGAATTGTGCAGTATGTGCTATGCTTTTTCTTTGAATATTATAATTTTATGTGTTAAAGCTACTAAAGTGCCTTAAAATTAGTTAATGTAACCGTTTTCTACTAGTTTTGGTATTTTTGTTTCGTTCTTAGTGGAATATTTCACCTTACAAAATACCACTATAATTTAAGCACATAATGCATATTATCTAATTCTCATAGAACCAGAACAATGCAAAGACTTTGTTCCCAGTTTTAGTTACGGAGCATAACCAGCAGTGATGAAATTATCATAGCTTAGCTTAGCTACTATTTCTATAATAGAATAGCTTGATCGATTGCCTTCATTTTGGGTGAAATAAGGAAACGAATGTGATTGGATTGCCTACCCCGTTTTAAAATCCCATTGACATTCCACAAAAACTGGTAAAACAGTTTATGTATTTAATAATAAATAATAAATGTCCGTTATTGCGAATTATATTTTTAGCCAGAGTCTTTGTTACTAGTGTTATTCAAATGTTTAAATAATAGTATTTCATAAATTTGAGAGAACAAGAATTCTTTCTGAAAAATCGAACAAACTAAAATATTTACGATTAGAAAATAACTTTTTGTGAGTGGTGGGCTAGCTTATTTAAATCATCCAGTTAATAAATGCGAAATGCGGTCGCCCCGGCTGAGATTTGAACGCCCCAGCGGATCGACTACATTTCTCGTGACCTCGAGTAGCAACGCGTTTCCACACTACTCCATCGAGGCCCCAGTTAGTAAATACATTTGGTTGTTAATGCTTCTGTTATTAAAATGTGGGAAAGTCTCTATGGAGCCATCCAGAAAATTTTATTCTGTTTAAAATCAGAAAGTAGAAAATGAAAATTACAATATATCAAATAATTCTTACACCTTATGCATAAAATTTCTTTGATACTGCGAAAAAATAAAAGATGTCATTAACATCAGGTGTGGTGTTAACAGTGCAATTTGAAACTATTGCGTATCTCATCAATATAATATTGATTAATATATACATTGAAATAAATATATCTTGACAAAAACTTGTTTTTTATTTCAAACAGTTGTTATATTCGTGATTGCTATTGTTTTGTTATATTTTTTAGTTTATAAAAAATGTTAATTTCTGGTCAAATAGTTTAAAGCCTGTATTTTGTGTATTTGAAGGTCTTAAAATCTTAAGAACCGTTGGGGTAGGAAAGCTTATTTTAGGTATACTATGTATTTATTGCTGTTTTTTAATGGTTTTGTAACTCTTTATCTTGAAATATTGTTGAATAGAGTTTTAGTTGTGTATTTAGGCTAGTATGACAGGATGCAGAATTTTGTACAGTATTTTTACAATGTTTTGTATCATGTCGTACAGAATTCTGTATGCAAAATATTGTGCAAAATTCTGCACATCATGCTTTAAATCTGCAGAACTTGTTCAGAAGCTGCAATGTATCGATTCACAAACGAACAATTGTTAGTGTTCATCAATGATCACGCAGGACAGAGAGGTAAATGTTTTATACTCACCGTGTGTTACGCCTTTAATCTTTACTACATACAAAAATTGGTTTAATTACAAAAACAACCTCGCAACTACGCCACTGCTTTGGCAGAAAATTAACAAGTTGCCAGATGCTAGTATCCCGGAAACCCAATCGAAGAAGGAGTAGGTTCAAAACAAATAATTAATAGGCGCCACCAACTTATAATTTTCTAGCATCGTCCGAGATGGTAAATGGGAAGTCGGACCCCAAGATAGATAATCACCTACCTTTATAGCTCCTACCTGTACTTTACGTAGACTTAAATCTAAATAATTCGTCGTAAAATAAAAGATAAGTTGCAACCAAATCTCTGTTTAGTTAATAAAACAACAAAACCCAATCACAGTTCTAATATTTCTATGCAAGAACAATGATTTAAAATAAATCAGTAGTCCCAATTTTACGTTACTAGAACGGAATATAACGAAACTTAAACTGGCAACACTCAAACAATTTTTCGGACTTTTATTGCGAATTTTTCGGACTTTTATTGCGCTACACAACAATATACTAGAAATTTTTAGCGCATTCCGTAACTTCGAAGGCCTTCGCGTCACGAATTCATGCGTGATCAAACGATCAAAAACTATCGTCAAGGCGTGAACTTTTACAAACGCAATATCAACCCACTATTGGAGTACCCTGTATATCTGCTTTACGTAAAATTGGAATATGGAATATTACAATAGTATTTCATATGTACACGTATCCCCAATTAAAGCCCCAATGATACAATTCTGTGACCCCAATCAATTAATAAATTAATTCTTAAATAACTATAAAGAAATCGTAAACAACAAGATAAGGTTATACAGTTTTTAAAATGCAGTTCCCTTGCTCAAGATGTGGCGGCAATCAGCTCGGCCGTACACCAGACTCCCTATAAACCCAGGCGTCCACTCGGTTCGGGAAAAACCTTCCCAAGGTTACTGACGATGACAATGTGATCAATTTGAACAATACGTATAAATGTAGAGTTTTTCTAATGCGTCGTTTAATTTCTGGAAGTCCAGTCGTACGAATTTTGCCTAAATTAAATTGATCGGAGATTAGAATTAAGGTTCGGGAAATTAAGACAAGACAAAAATTTTTTGATCATAACCAACTCACCAGTAGATGGGCACTGGCCTATCACCAAAAATATCCTCTTAACCGGAGTAAATTCGATATTGGAAATAAATTCCTGGAGATTTGCTTCCCTACAACTATGGGAAATGCTCCTGTGTAGTGTAGCGGAAAACTAATTCCCAATCGACAAACGATTTCAATAAATAATTCACTATTCACAATATACTTCCGGTAAGGTTGACAATGCTTAACGCACTGACCTAATTACGAAAACTGTCTTTAGAATCTCCTTCCCCCCCAACTTTTGAAACTCCAAAACGCCTTGCGTCGACTTGACAGAAAAGGTAACTTCGAAATATTAAAAATTCCTATACGCTTGAGAATAACTAAAAATGTATAAAGGGTTTCCTTCCTTTAGGCGCGGAAATCGTTATACGTGTTTATGCGCCGCGCTGACGCTAACTGCCCTTTCTGTTATCTCGTTCGCCTTCTTTATTCATTGCTGCTCATAATTGCAATAAATGCAACATAATTTTGATCTATCTACGCATGCTAGCTGACAGAATTTATCACAAATTCTGGTTCCTGCATATGTGTTTATCAGAATTTTGTACAAAATTTTGTGTGTAATTTCTCTACAAAATTCTGCATCGTATCATACTATCTTGAAATAAATGAAATACATCTTAGGCCAAGGGCATATCCAACTCAAATTAGGGGGGTGGGCAGCTTTCTGAATCCAACTTCTTTCATGAGGGAAGGGGTCCATACGTGGGGGAGCATGCAATAATACACAATTACAAAATACTATTTATTAATAAAATTAATTTTTGAACAGTAGTTTGCGAGGATTAGTTGCAAATTTTCTAACTACAGCTTCCACTCATTTTTCCTTGTTAACATAGTTAAAGCTAACCAGCACATTCAAGCTATTCTCGTCATACTAAGAGACCATCGGGAAGAAGCGGAGAACGTCACAGCTGACGTTTTGAAAGCAGCAGGCGACATTGCAAAGCATTTGAATGTTGATATAACCGCCACTCGCGTTGCTGGCCGACAAATGCATTGAGCAACCCTCCAGCCGGAAATCCATCAGACTTTTGGAGAATAAGGTCTCTATAATTCCTTACTTGGATTCCACCATATCGTCATGAGGTAAAAGAAGCGCCAGATATCATCGAGGTTTTAAAAAGAGCGAACTGTTTTTTCCAACCATTAGAAAGGCGCTACTGGTTTTGCTTCCACAGCCTTGTACAACAAGCACTATAAAGCGTTCATTCAGCTCCGTTCGCTAAATTGAAACATGGCTTAGAAGCTCTATTGGTGAAAATAGCTTAAATGGGGTAGCCATGCTAAGCAATCATCGTCAGTGGGTTTTCGCAAACAAGGAATAATCAGTGGAAGTTGTAGTTAGAAAATTTGCAACTAATCCTCGCAAACTACTGTTCAAAAATTAATTTGATTAATAAATATAGAGGAATACTTCGCAATTAATGCATTTGATATGCATTTTTTCTTGTTGCTGCATTACCTTCTTCAGCGAATGTCTCTCATCCTTCAACAATATCCACGAATTGATCTTTCAAAACACGGATGCTCTTGTACTTCTCTGACCATCTAGTGTCACACAATTTAGGAATGTTCGCAATAAGCTTGCGTCGTAAAACGGTCTCCCGAAAAAATATTATCTCCTTGATAGTTTCAACGCAGTTTAGAATTTCTGGGATAACGTTCACGACAAGGTTTAGCTTGTGCGAGGAGCAATCGAAATAAGGTAACTGCAGCCAATATGGCCACGCCAAGGTTGTAATTTTTTTATAATAACGACTGTGCTAGGTTTAGCAAATCCGAAGTGGCTACAGCATACAATGCATCTTTGGGCGTATGTAACTAAAACAAAAACTTAATTTTTTTGACTTGAAACATTTTTTATTTGTCAATAAAAAAACAGTTGGCCATATTGCCAATCGTATGTTGGCAATATGGCCATACGTAATAATGACTATGCTACTGACATTTTATTCACAATCTGGGCACAAGAACAGCAGAATCTTATGTTTTTTGGTAAGTCCAATGCATTCTTCATGCACATAATCCTGACATTTACTGCATAGTCTCATATCAATTTGCTTATCTTCCCGACACAGCTTTCAAAACCAGGATTCTTTTGCAATTTTAGTTTTTTGTCCCGCTGCTTTAAATTTTGCAGCCCTTTTGTTTATATTTCCTGCAGCCTTAGTTTTGCTCTCCTCCCGAAAAAGATCTTTTGTAATAACTTGGGCTCTACTATTTATAGCAGGTTTTCTAAGCTTTTTAGCAGCGGTTACTGCTTTATCTGGAGTCTGTAACATATCAGTAAAGGATATGTTAGGATCGGAAGTAGCCTCTCGTACAGTTTCTTCTTCGGAATTACGCTCATTGCTAGATTCATCGTGTAAACTGAAACTGGAATCTTCATCGCTACTGCTGTCATCTGAGGTGTCACTTGGTCGATCCTTTTGTAAACCTGATGTGGATGGACCAGCTGGTGCTCGTGTTCTCGTCCCTGATCTTGATTTGTAATGCTACTTGGCGCAAATGCCCCCTCTGGAATTGCTTCGCGGTTGGAAGGATAAATTCCTGTAGCCCTAAAGCCCACTTTTATATTTGAGGGTGTCATCGTTTTATCCCAGACAGTTGAAAAGATGCCTCTAAAGCGCAACTTGCTTATTGAACGCTCTTCTGGATACTTAGAAAAATATTTCACCACTTCGTCGTCCTAGTAATATTCATACGCTCGAAAAACACCCTTGTCCATAGGCTGCAGCTCGTGGGTGGTATTACTCGGTAAGCAATATAACTAAAGACCGGATTTTAAGCACTTTTGCTTACGTTAAATTTTAAAAGCAGCTACAAACGGTTTTGAAATTTGCACGAATGTCATAAAAACAGGCAATTTGAATCATATTTGTTGCTGCTTTTTTAGAAATTTTTGATTTAGGGCTTATTTCGGACTTATGTTTCGGTTATTTAAGTTTTCTAATCAAACTGTTTTGAAACAGTTTTCAGTGAAATAGCGCGTTGAAACACTTAATGCCGCAGATCTATGCAAAGTTATGTTAAAATCAAACATACCACTTTATAAATTAACAAATCCCTCTTATAAACAATTTCTAGAAAATCATTGCAAAAGACGTATCCCAGATGAAAGTACCCTTCGCGAAAACTATGTGGCCCATGTATACCAAGAAACAATTGAAGGAATAAACAAAATTATTGCAAATAATTATATATGGTTCACCGTTGACGAGACTACCGACACTCGGGGAAGGTACGTGACCAATTTAATTATAGGAGTTTTGATGAAATTCGTACAGAAGGATTCTTAATTAGTTCCAAGGAATTAAGCAAGACTAACAGCAATACCATTTCCAAGTTCGTTAATGAAGGACTAACAAATTTTTATTTACCTAAGGCAGTCCCTAGTGAAAAAGTATTGCTTATGCTTTCAGATGCAACGGCATCTATGGTCAAAGCTGCATCGAATTTAAAGATTTTTTATGAAAATTTAATACACCGCACATGTCTGGCTCATGGGCTTAATCGCATCGCGGAGACAATAAGGATGCAGTTTCCATTAGTTAATAAATTAATCAGTAATGGTAAAAAAATATTCATCAAAGATCCTTTAAGAGTCCAGATGTTCAAAGAAAAGTTGCCTAATGTTCCTCTGCCCCCAAAACCTATTCTGACCAGATGGGGTACTTGACCATCTATTATGCTAATAATTTTGAGAATTGTAAACTAGTTTGTGAGTATCCGGAAAACACATGTAGATCCGTACAAGATTGCCAAAATGTCCTTAAACAAGATCAACTGCAAAATAATTTGGCATATATTAAAGGCAATTTTAGTTTTGTAAGTGAAACCATAAAATCGCTAGAGAAATAGCAAGTTCCGTTGCATGAATCAATTAAAATTATTGACAATTTCAAGAATGCGATTTGTGATGGTCCAGGGACCGTTGGAGAGTTAGTGAAAACCAAAATGGAAGAGATTTTTATAAAGAATACGGGATACCAAAAACTTGAAAAAATTACTTCTATTTTGAGTGGTGAAAATGGCCTCGATTTTCACATGGATCCCGCTATTATGGTTGCATTTAAATACGCTCCTATTACTAGTGTGGACGTAGAGAGAAGTTTTTCAACATACAAACACATTTTAAACAACAGAAGACAAAATTTAACTATGGATCACTTAGAACAATAATTAATTGGCAATTCTTTTCGGCCTGAATAGTACTGTTTACCATTTTGACTCAAGTAATTTTTTTATTACTAGGTTTTTATTTTTAAATAATATAATAGATTATGTTAGGTTGGATTTGCATTTTATAATAATTATTGTTTTGTTATGATTATGTAATACGTGTCATTGCATAATAATTGCCTCTTTATTTCTTCAGATTTTTTCAAATTGATTTTAATTTGTATTTTTATGTGTTTATAAAAAGATCTATAAAAATTGCTGCCTATTTTCTTAATTACTTCCTGCTTTTTTGGAGCTTTTTTTGGGATAAGCTTTGCTTTTTTTTGTAAAATAATGTGCTTTTTTAAGCACTTTTTTTAACTTAAAAGGTGCTTATTTGTCCGGTCTTTAAATATAACTTTATATTAAATGTTTCAGCTGTTTCTAAAATACTATAGTCCAAGTGACACTTGGCACCGTCAAAAATGATAAGACATGGACCAGGTACCTTAAACTTTGCAAAGTGCTCAATCCATCGGGAAAATGCGGTTTGGGTCATACTGCCTCTTTCCGTCATAAATAGCAAAGTACCTGGCGGCATTGAATCGATCCATTCTGCCTTAATGCGCTTCCCCTTAAATAAAATCATCGGAGGTATAGCCGTTCCAATTCCGTTACCACAGGCCACAATTGATACGTTTTGACCATACTCATTGCCAACTACATGCACTCTTCGGGCGCCTTTCTTTGCTGGAACCTTTTGTTGACGGTGAAGGCATAATCTCATCGATGTTGTAGATTCTCTCAGGTTTGTCTATGATGTTCATTGTACTCATTATGTTTTCTAGTTTAGTGAAATGGTCATTCACGATGAATTTATTCAGTTTTTGGGCCCTGGCCGGGATTAAATTTTGCGCTTTCCAGCCGTTTCTTTTTCTTCTCTAAAAGGTTTTGGTATATTATTAGCCTTGGTAAACTGTAGCGTCGTACACTTAATTGTACTATGTATCAATGTAATTGAGTTTAGTAAATAACTACGCGCGTTTACTGTTGTAACGTCCTTTATTCAACGTTGTTTAAAGACCTGAGATAAAGTAGATCTGGCTATGAAAGTATATAAACATAGAGTGCTTACTACTTATGTTACAGTAAACCTATACGCACATCGACATAGTGCCGTGGAAGTTAGCGGGTAACCTACGTCGGCTAGACGAAAGATTCTCTGGCTTAATTCCACTTCTTGGTCTTTCGTTAAGACGGTTTTGCGACCCAAGGCCGACTTGTGGTCCTGCTTTTCTTCCAAATAACGTCTGAGAGTTCTTCTTGGTATCTCAGCTTCATCGACACACCTCAGGAAGATCCAGGTCTTGCAAAATAAAATATTGCGAATAGCCACGAACTCACCATGGTACGTAAGAAATCAGCAACTACACACCGAACTAAACATTCAAACCATCGAGCAGTTCATCAGAAAAACGACAAGAACATTTTTCAAAAATATAAACAACTGTGCGGGAGCAACTCACTACAACCTAGGAGCAAGGCATATACACCAGGGCTTAAAACGTAAACTGAAAAATCCTCTTTCAACTGATGACAGTGAGTGATAGTGAATGAAAAACAATGGTGTAACTTAATATTATAGCAATAACAATAGTGAACGGGTAAACCACTATGGTCAATAGTGTTAAATGTAAACTAAGCTAACTAAACCATGCATAGCACTAGATTGCTGAACTGGTTAAAATAAACTAAAAAAAATAAGTTATACATGCTCTATTTGCTGGCATTCCTGCAGTTACAGCTTCAACAGCTCTGGTCATAGCTTCATCGGTCCATTGACCCCGCAGGCCTCCAGATCGGTTGCGAGGCATCATTTATATCTGTAGAACAACAGGTTGCACTTAGTTTAATACTAGTAGTAATAAAATGGAGAAAACACCCACATGTACCATGGCCATATTGCTCTGCATAGTTGGCCACATTGCTCAATGCTCGGCATTAATACCAATCTATCAAATTAATCAAACAATCTAACTTCACTGTGTTATAGCCAGACATTTACGCTATGATTACGTACCTTAAAATGAAAAAATACTTACTTGGAGGTAGTATATTTTAACTCTATCCCGGCAATTTTATAGCACACAATACAAAAACGCCGCGTAAACAGAAAAACCTGTCATTAATCCCAACCTAGTGGTAACCCTGTTTCTAATTAAACGTTTTCGTATCTCTGCAACTTACTTTACACTTATGTGGTATCTAGTCGGTGAAAAAAGAAATTACTAAGATACGAGGAACTGGCCATATTGGCTGCAGTTACCTTACAAGACTTTATTGTACTTTTGTCTTAAGATCGCCTGCACACTCTTTTGTTTCCCAGACATGGTGGAACGTCCGTCGAATCCTATCCCCACACACTTATCAGGGTCTACGTTGAAATAGAATTAAGTTTGTCACAAAATCTTCAATGGCTTTTGGCATCAAGCTCTACAAAACCTAGAAATTCTTCTTCAATTGTGTTGGCCTTTCCACAGAAGAAACGTCATCCAATAGACAGCTGTTCTTTGCCCGAAATATCCACGGTTTCGTCAGCCAGAATGCTGTAACTGTAAGCATAAGCTTCCTTAATCCTTGTGACGATTTGTTCCCCGATTGTAGTGCCAAACAGATCAATTATTTCATTTTGTATGATAGGTGATCGGTATGACGTGTTTTTCGATCCATGCTCAAAATAGTGTTTTAATTGTGAATCACCTGCTTCGATGCGTAAACGGCGTAAGTCTATAAGTATCTGCTTTTATATATGTACGAGGTAAATAGCTTCTGGAATATCATCGTTGTTGATGCGTCGTGAAATGAGGCAAGATTATTCTAGAAAGCTCCTTGTTGCCACGAGCTAACTATACATCTATCTGTGAGAAGTTATAAGAACTACAACCTGTACGTGTATAATATACGTACAGGCTGTAGTACAGATGCCGCGAGGGTCTCTATTTCGTAATTAGTTTCTTTCAAAATATTGACATACCAACAAGCAATCTATTAATCAATTTTTTAGAAATTTCTGTTTATATTTTTTCTGCTTTAATTTAAATTTTTTCCACCTTGGAATACCCGGGAATACGCCCCTAAATCTGCAATGTAATGCAACTTTACCTGCTTTGATTTTCGCCAGATTTCATGAAATACTTCATTTTGCTTAATAAAACAGAAATACTCGTATTAACTAAAACTAATTTATTCAAAAATCAATAATTGTAAGAAAATAAAAGTGGATCCTATACTAAGTTAAGCAAATACCCTGTTTGACTGAAAACACAATAAAACTTTCTTAAACTTTCCTTAATGTGTTCTTTGAAACATCAGAGGTACAAAATAATCTCGTACGAAATAGAAACTGTATATCATAAAGAAGTTCATGGAACAACAGAAACGGTTTTTCAGTACTTCCACATTTTTATTTTGTTGTATATATTTAATGCATAAATTGTCTAAAAATGTGAATGAATGCGCTTCCTTCGTTTTCCTCTTCTTTTTATTTAACCAATTCAGCAGTACATTTAGTAAATTAGAAGGTAAACGATAAGCTGTAGGTACTCACCATTTAACATGTGTTGCTTCCTGGCTTTCACTATTATACTGAGAAATAAATTGGAATAAACAGTATAATCAGATTTTTTCTTTTTAATTAATTTAAATACAATTTTAGTATAAAATGTATTAATTAATAACTCAAAACAATATTATTTTTAACATGTATCTACTTACAACTAAAACTTGTAATAAATAAACTTTTCAAAATGTTTTTCGTATACAATTTATATTTTAATCTTGAAACGAAATCATTGGCAATTTTTTTCTAAACTACTCATCAATGTGGTAAATGTTTACGGGAATAATTCTGAATGTGTAAAGGAGGAGGTAATTTTATTAGCTATGTCTGTAAACTTCGTTCGAATGGCATTTAGCAAGCTTGGTTTAATTTCTTCAAACACAGCATCCGCATTATCATTGATTACGTCGTTTGTAGCCCTTCCAAGTAACGGATTACCATTAAATAGATTTTCTAGATGCATGTATACCTTTCCAACAATTAAATTACATTTCATTTTCTCAAACTGAAGATAATCTTGACCTTTTCTTTGAACCTTCTCGCCTTTCAGGATGCATTCAAACTGGTAATCAGCTGAAAATAAATTATTTTAAGTATACAGTGTTATTATAATTATAATTCTTTCTTACTCATATTAGCATGAAATGGTCCTTTGCCTTTTAGTTCCAAAACGAGTATTCGTGTGTCAATTTCGTACTGTCCTTCTATTTGAAGTTGGGGGATTAGAGCTTGAAATTTAAATGTATTTCCATTCTTAGTTGTTGTAGGACTAAAACAATATTATTTATCACATTTTTGCTAATAAATTAAATTACAGTAGATAAACAGTCCTTACGTTAGTTTTAAGATGTTAAAGTTTGATGCTCCTAATACTTTAACATTCGTTATATTGGTTGCTAGATGGGATCCAGCGGATGATGTGTAGAAACTTAGAATATCAAAGTATAGTGGTTCGAGAGGAGGAACATCAAGTTCTGGTATACCGACTTTGAGACGAGGTCGCAGTATCTCGATTGAATTTTTTATGCAGCCGCCTAAGTCCGGGTTGTCATGGTGGCAAACTTGGATATAATCCGCTGAAGAAAAAAAAATATTTTATATGGTCTATCATGTACTGTTTCCGCTTTTGCATGCAAACAATTCAGAAAAATCGTACTGTAATGTTGGTCGCAAACCAGGAATTTTTTAATGGAAAATGCAAAGTATGTACGTTTTGAACTTATTATTATAACACTAGTTTGCGAGATATGTAAATTAATAACCGCAAATACAATACAGAGAATAACAAATAAATTATTTAAGGAAAAAGTATATTAAGTATTTACGACAAACAAATTTTCAGAAAAATTAGAAATAATGAAATACCTATTATGGTTGTGCGTGGAGAGAGAATTCATACACAATGAGAATGTGTCTGACTTTTGAAACAAGTACGTGATTAACAGAAATCTATCATGTAAAACATGGAAGTAAAAGTGGACATTCTAGCATAGCAGAAGAGAATCCGACTTGGAAGCTAGGGGAAACTCTAGTACAAGACGATTACTAATAAATGATGCATGGCAAGACGAACGGAAACATCAAATCCAGACATCTTCGGTCTCCTCCAGGAATCAACTAGTCCTCCGCCTGGATTTATCCTCCCTAGAAAAATTTGGGGAACACTAAACCGAATCCGCACTAACCATGGAAGACGAAAATACTGATTACATAATTGGACAATATTTGAAAAAGCCAGCTGTGGAGTGTGAGTGTGAGTGAACGGCGGTGAACATCATCATTGACAGCCTTTTTCGTCCCACTGATGGGCACCGACCTCTTCTCTGCCACGTGTTTCTCCTCAGCGCTAAGGTAGAAACACGGGGGACCTACAGTTTAAAGTCGAATCCGAACTACAGAAATTCCAGAGAAGGTTTTTAGCATTGAGATCGCACGGTTGCAAGCCGGATTGGAAAATTGTGTGTAGTGCGTTGCAGCTCAAGTTTGCTCTGCGTGGTAATGCTAGGGAATCGAACGCAAACCGTAATCGATGTTTTGTTTGGAAAGTTTTACTCAGAAAGCTAGTCCTCTACCAACTGAGCTACCACCACATGAACCTTCAAGTTTAAATTTCTAGACACTCTTAAGTCTTATTCTACACAAATGTTGCTCCTGCAATCTTTTTTATATACAATACTTTATCTATACGTAATATTTTGTTTACGTTTATGAAATGTATACGTATCATGCCTGCTTATCATGTCATGGTGGTATATGCATTGGTTTAATTATTGTTATATTATATCTGTATAAATCATGAATCTTCACGCCGTACGAAATATACATATATAGAAGAGATAAAACCCAACGTTTACTCATAGTACTAAATATAAGACAAACCATTTATAACATTTATCATTTTACAGCGCTTAAAATGTTGACGCAATACGGATGAGTTTAGAAATAAGCCAACGGAGACAAAGTTTGCAAAAATGTAAATCAATTTAAATGTTCAAGAACTTTCGTGGCGTCTATGTGTTTTAAAAAAGGCGGCCGTAGGCTAGAAGTTAGCGTGTTAGACTTCTACACCGGAGGTCCTGGGTTCAATTCCCAATACCGGAACATCGGAGTTTTAACGGCCGTTCTCCCTCAAAAGGCAAACCAGCGAGGTACTCTGCCAAGTAAATCTTCTCTGCAGTAGAAGTGTTTACACTTCCCGTGGTTCGAAGCCCACGTTAAGCTGTAGGTGCTCTATGTCTGTGGTATTTTAAACGCGTACCACAGGCATAGGAGAGAAGATCACTACGTCTCGTAAGAGATAAAGCACTCGAAGATGTGTTTTACAGGATACCGATTTTTTTATGTAACACAGTGTATAAAATTATCACGTAGGTATGTATATATTATTTTTAGTAGCTTCTAGTCTAGAGAAATTTAAACTTCTAGAGAATGCTTCTAGTCAACTTTATGACACCTTAGAAAGCAGGATATAAAAGAATCGCGAAACTTATTTTTGTAATATATTGCTTAATATATGAAAACAATTATGTACAAACGTGGTTTTGAACACTTCATTTTTAAGTTTCATTTGGAAAATGCTTAGAATTAATGCAATTACCTAAGTTTGATGCTTTCTTCGTTTAGCTACTTTATTACATAATATTCATGTCAAAAACATTCGTTTTTGGGGAGTATGTTAATGTACAACTAAATCAAACTGAGAATTTAGTAGCAAAGTGCAGCATTAACAGTAATTAATGAGAGTATTACGCAGAGAGAACACATAAAAAATAAATTGCCTTGAAGCTTCCGAATGTGTACATTGTGGCTGGGTTAACAACCTGTTGTACAAACTTAAAAATATATATATATAGGATGATTCAAAACATGTGGGAAAAACTTTAATCACGTATAGCGGAGGTTGTTTAATCCCTAAATCACCTTGTAATTTTTTTTTTCGGCGCCTTTACGATCCTGCAGGGCTTCGAATATTTTTCTACATTAATTCACTACAATGTAAATAACTCTTTTGTGTTTCGTATCCCATATTGATAAACTTCGTTGTTTTGGAAAGCTAATAGTCCAAGCTTAATTTCCAGCCAAGAAATATCTACAATTGAGTGTTAAAAGTAGATGAAATACAACCCAAAGTGAAATATTTTGTGTAAAAATTTGTATATTACGTGTATTTATTTAAATTGTTATTTTTATTCGAAACTTTGTTAAGTAACTCTTGAAATATTAAATTTTTGGAAACCCCTATAAAAACCTATTTTTGAAAAACAGAGTACTGGTTTACAGTTGCAAACAAACCTGAAGATATATTATAATTTACACATTTTTACACCAACTTTTTACTTCTGGGTCAGATTTTAGCCTCTAATCACATTCAATTGTACATTTTTCTTGATCGGAAATTAAGCTTACCCTGTAAACTTTCCAAAACAACAAAGTTTATCACAATCGGACAAGGAAGAAAAAAGGTTACATTTTAAGGAATTAATGTAGACGGCGTCGATTAAAAAAAATAACTACTGACTTATGGGTTTAATAACCTCAGCTATACATGGTTATGCAGATTTATAAAAATTTTGTCTGCAACCCACCACACACAATTCCCCAATCCGGCTTGCAACCGTGGAATTTCGATTCTAAAAACCTTCTCTGGAATTTATGTGGTTCGGATTCGACGTTAAACTGTAGGTCCCCCGTGTTTCTACCTTAATGTTGTCAATGATACGTGGTTAAAGTTTTCCGCACATATTGACAATGATCCTGTATACACTTATTTGTATTTTCATACATTTAGTAAACAAACGTTTTGAGTTTGGCTGGCAGTTAAAAAATTTTTGAAATTAGTGAAATTTTTTTCCAAAATAATGAATATATATCATTTTTTCCATTTGGTTTAGAAAATTAAACAATCATCTGGTACATTCCAAATTTTAATGTTTTAAAGTTCTTCAATGTCTTTATTTTTTGTAACTTATAACTAAAAAACTGACATCAAAAACTAAAACTGTCCAGCGTATATTTGAGATACGGTGATAGAGTAGTTCTTCTCAATTTTTTTTGGTTCTTGGTTCTTCGTCAGCATAATTTAATAAAAAAATACTAATTTTTATATATTTGCATAAATAAAAAATAATTATCAAAATTTGCATAGCACCGTAAAACTTAATAATCACTTACGAAAAATAATTAGTTGAAAAATTTAAAAAATCTGTAATTGTGTGGTTTTTACAGTTGATTTCTTCTCAAGAATATTTATAAATACTATACTTGTAAACGCTTGTGGCTATTAAACAACTTCATGTTTTGGTCAACGACTTACATTTATTCAAAAGAATATTAAAATTATTGTTGCGTATCGCTAATAAATCCAAACGATCCTTCGAAGCTGTGATGGTGTGGCAAAAAATGTTCCACAAAAAAGAATTTTTAAATTTTCTGCTTTATTGCATATTGCTTTATCTTTATTTTCTTAGGAAAACTTTAGTTTCCGTCTGAATGTTCTAATTTTTACATTTTTTTTTATCTAATTTTTTTGCAGAGCCTGTTGCACAGGGAAAAGCGTTAGCAGTAACTCATGTGCAATAGATATGTGTAAATTAGTTATCAAAGACCTATTAATCCAGTTCACTGCTTCATTAACTAATAATTAATTAATTATTTAATTTTTCTAGTTTATTCAATGTCCCAGACGGGTTCACAGCTGTAGTGTGATAAAACAGAGTTTGGTGGGAAAAGTAAAATAGGGCCCCCAAAATAAAATTTTTAATCATAACGAAGCTCCATGCAATACGGAAAAGCAAATAGCAAACCAAAAAACAAAACTTGCTAAAACGACGCTCCTTGCAATACCACTTTTGAGGGACACTTCTCGTACCATCACCACTTCGACTTTCTGGTCCTCTATTACTTGTTTTACGTAATTGGCGCCCCAAAGTTATTGCGCCTCTAAGCCGGTGCCTCTGGGTGCCTAAGCCTCGAGCCGGCCGTGTGATTTGTTTTATATTTGTAGCAACATTCTAGGGTCCTACAGAATCACTATAATATAATATGAAAATACGAGAATGAAAACAAGTATTTGAAAATTCGAAAATACCGTCACACTTTTTTACTTAACATCCTTAACACATTAGACTGTCATAGTTAAATTAAAGCGGTCTGTGACGTTAATTTTTCGTAAGTTTAATATCACTATTGCAAAAAAACATTACCTAAATAACGTATCACGCCCGGTTTCCGGTTCCTGATTTTCCTTTCGGGGTTTTGTGTAATTCTTAATACTTATAAAATTTATAATTCTTGGAGTAAGGCGTGTATGACACTGACCAGAATTTTTGTTCAGAATTTTGTTCAAAGTGTTGTTACAAAATTCTGTGTCGTGTCGCATCGATGCGCAAACGAACAATTGTTAGTATTTATCAACGATCGCAGAGGGCAGAGAAGTAGAATATATGTTTAGCACGTGTTTATCCCACACCCCACGCACTTTTTCTTATATTGCTTTGCTCGCGGTCTTTATCGCTGCAGCTTTTTTGCTTTGTAATGCGTTCATGTAAAATAAATAAATAAAAGCGCTGCGAACTTATGCATTAACCTGATATTATAAAATCTTGTTAGAATACTACTTTATCGACAGTCACATGATGATTTTGACAGTTTTCTCACAGATGTCACCATAATTTGCACCTATTTTATATACAAATTTCTGTTCCGTGTAACACGTGTATTGCAGAATTTTGTAAAAAAATTTGTGTCCTGTCATCCAGGCCTAAGAGTAAAATAAATTAGTAGTTTACTAAATTTGATAAAACATTTCAGAGATTGATAAATAAATAGAAAACAGTTTGCGAATTATAAAATTAAACTTTTCAAAACTTTAGAAGACCCCAGAAACGAGCGGTTTTAATAATTAAAAATACTTTTATAGGCTTTCGGAGCCGGCCTCGGTGGTCTAGTGGTTAATGCTCTCGCTTATAGATCCAAGGGACGCGGGGTCGAACCTGGCCGAGGTCGTGAGATTATTCTGGCGGAGAAAAATCTGTGTCTTCTGTCGGATAAGAAGAAAAGTTAAAAATCACTACTGCTACTAAAACTACTCTAGATAGGCAACGTTTATTGGTAGGGTTTACAACAGGCCGAAATAATGTCTGAAAGTAAAGAGATACTTCGAAAACCGCGTCCTAGATCTCGCTCAATTAAAATACAAATATAATAGGCTTTAGGATCTCTATTACTTCAGAACATTTAAATTGTTTTAAAGTCAAATATTAAATATTTTAGAAACGTGTTAGTGTTACAATTGGTTTATTCTCAAACATTTGCGGGCGCAATACACTTCTAATTTCTAAATGGTACAAAATAAGTGAAAGCGTATGCTTATATTTTGAGTAACGGAATTGAACTGTAATAAATATCCAAAAATTCATAGCAGGCCGCCAAACAGGCTCAACTACTCAAAAAAAAGGTTCGTAGATATTTCAAAAAACTTAAAAATAATCAGAAGTTTTTTATTAAATAATCAACACTTTTGTAGACGTTCTGGATCATTAATAGATAACAAAATTTAGCAATAATTCTTAAATATCTTATTGAAAAACACTTTTCCACAATTTTAAAAGTTATATTATTGGACATACAAAATGGTAATGCTTAAAAGTTATTAAAAATAACTTGATGTTTTATTTTGACACTTTTTGAGGAAATTAGTGTCACATACTGAATTTCCTAAAAAAAACTAATAGATTTTTATTATGAAACTTTGGTAAAAATCAAACGGTTTGTATTAGCGTTGGACATAAAACCGCATTCAAAACTGCAGCTTACCTTCCGCTTCCGGTTTCTAAATTATTATATGTAATTATAATTATGTTCAAGGCAAACCACTAATTTCCAAATTCGGTCAAAATCGAGCCATTTCAGAATTTAAAAGACTGTGTAGCCGCATATTCACGGACAGACATTTTGAAAAAACACGTTTCTGTGTTCAGTAGGGTTGATGATTAAAATTTAAAATGAATTTTTTCACGAATTCAGTAAGTTCCCTATACCTACGCCAATGAAAAGTGAAATCGTTAACAGCCTCCGTATTCTTTAAATGCATTTTTTCTTTCTTTAAAAGGTTATTATATTAGGAACACCCAATACATTTATACAGATACCAGTTTTAATCCAGCCATATACAGGTATCCTAGATTTCAAAATAATGAGATATTTGTGACTTTTAACTTTCTCCGTATAAAGACTTGTACATATTTTGAAATACCAACAAGAAATAAAAAATATCCACGATTACTTTCATATTTTGATTCAATTCTTTAACCTCACTGGAAATCGAATATGTTATTTTATAATCAAAAAATTAAATTTACTTTATATTTGTGGCATCCCCGTTAAAACATCTATATATATTTTTTTGACTGGGATGGGGTCCGCATTATTAACCATTTTTTATTAGTCGAAATTCTTTTAGACGTCACAAAATTATATTTGTGATTTGTATATTGAAAAGTGGGCTACTAAAAGCAATAAACATTTAACCAATATAAACTATAAATTTTTCACAGATCATTGATAGTTATTTATATAAAAAAATATACTTACGAAGAGTACACTTCCCGAACGCAAATAAAGTAAGTAAAATTGTAATTGCATAACTGATCACAGTAGTCCTCATTTTGCCAACCCAATTAGCACTAGCACCAGAGCAGATAAAGTAAAAGTCGGTCTATGGTTCTGAGCCTATTAGAACCTTATATAAATGTCTTGCAAACCGTCCTTGACATTGTTTATTGTAATTATAAACCAGTTTCGGGTTATAGGTCTTCCACAATCGCGTAATTTTTGCAGAAACATACCTAATTTGTATACTTTCTTTTACAGCCGTACTATAATAACGACAACCAGCAGTTATTTCGCTTAGAAGCGAATTATATTATTTGTTGTTGTGGAGTATTTTGCTTCTGATTACAATTACTATTCCTGCTAAATAATAATAACTAATATACATATACAAATTAGATGGATGTTTGGCCGATGAATAGGTGTCGATGAACTGGAACCAACAACAATTTAAATAGTGGCATATAAAATTGTGCAAAAATCTTTACAATAAACTAAGGATTCTTTCTTAAATTATTAAATACTTACGCTACTAAAGCATAAGCATTTACTTTACAGGATGAAGGAAATAAGCGCGAAAAATTATTTGTTGTTCTCCACTAAACTATTCAATGATAAGACATTGTATTTCATGGCATTGAATGCATTACTTAATCACAAAATTAATGTTTACCTCTTTTCTTGTGCTTTAATTTACAGTGGTGCGAAAAAGTCTTGTGTCACTTGAGAAATCGAGAAAAACTTGTATTAATATGATATTTTAAAATTTTCATTAAGCAATCGACATACATACCCACATAGATTTTCAAACGCAGTAAAACAGCTTGCAACAGAACATTTATTCGAAATTACATACAATTTATTATTGTAATTTAAGGCAAAACCCGCGATATTACGAAACATACTCATTAATATTAAAATAATTTAATACTTTATCGCCCAGCTCTTATTCTCGATGACCAATTTTCATCTGTTTGAAATGAAATTTTCCAAATTTCCAAGTTTGCTTGGAGATGCAGTGAAACCAGATATTGATAAGGGCTTCGATTACATTATTTTTCGGTTCTTTTTTTAAATATTATAAGCATTGTGTTATGTTCATTTGATTTTGCCATTTCATCTGAGTTAAAGTTATATTTTAATTGCCGCTCTGTAGCCGATTACTGTTTTACTATGTGGAGCTTTTTTGTTATCATGCTGAATTGCCGATTGGTTTTTTGTCTACGCGCTTGGCCCTGGACGTTCTCTGGGAATTTACGTGTTGAATTATTCCTGAATTATTGCACCATATTTCGCAATGTGGTGATATATATTTTTTGGCCGATGCATATTCGCGTTGCGTTTCCTCTTCAGTCGAATTTAACATCTTCTTTGGTCCGGTCACACGTTACCATCTCGGGGACTGCTGAAAATTAAGAAAAAAAGAGTGGACGCTAGGCCTTGGAAGTAAACTGACGTGCTTTCTTTTTAAAATACCGGGTTGTGTCGCAGTTCTTTTGCTACTTGAGTTATCGTTTCATATTTTGCTTTAGGCAAAAGAATCTTCGACTTGTGTTGGATTAAATATATTAACAGAGTGTCAGCTTTTTGCAAAAACAATTCAGTGAAATTCTTCTCTCGACTTGTGTCGGATAAAAGCTATCAATCCGTGGAAGTCCTCTTTTTCGAGCCGTATCAAGTGATCCTCCCGTACAGCGGCGGAGATCTTGGCATTTGGAGTTCCCGTCTCTTCTCCCTGGCCGTAGTGTTATGTCAATTCCATCCAATCTTTAGGGGAGTACTAGCGAATTTTTCCCGCTTCTCGAAGATCTTAGGAACACCCCAGTTGTGCTTCTCTCTGCTCCCTACCGAACAACACTAAGGTAGGAGAAATTCTAATTGTGTGGTGAAAACTTTTTCCGAGCTTAATTGTCAAGTTTCAAGTGCTGTATCTTTTTTGTGACGTAGAGCGGCCTTCAGTCGCCAGTTGTCCTTTCTCATTTTGGTTAACTGTAAAGTGTATTCCTAAATTGTTCAAATGGTAAACTCCGACGCCACTGGCTGCGTAGATCTGTTCTAAGAAATTAAATATCACAAGCCACTGACGGCGAGCCTTTTTCAGTTCGAACTTTACAAAATCTTGTATTAATTAATCACAAATATTACCATTTTTAATGTAATCGCTATATGTTTCTTGTATCATGTCAGTAATCTAAAAGAAGTTGAATTATATTTATCTTGAAATTTACCACATGTTTTATTTTTATCTTTGTGTGCATGAACTTTGCAAGCTTTACATATAGGACGAGGCACAATAAAGGTGAGTCCGATTCCCGTAAGCTGCTGGCAGCTCGGCCTTCCACGAGAACTGGTAATCTGCTGTGATTTGGGAGGCGGCGGCCGTTAATTTTGACCTACCCTGTACACAATTAGGAAGATTTCCCTCCCGTAAGCGTTTCTCGTGAACCACCCCTACTCCTCTGAGCTAAGCTGTAGTTCTTTTTCCACCTATCCTGCTGCGGGTTGACGAAAAAGCTCGTTTGGCCCGTAACAATTGTTAGCTATACTTTGCCGCGAGTTTTCAATGGAAGTAAAGTCTGGAAAATGTGCTGGCCCAATCCATTCTACGAACCTTTGCTCATCGCAAACGGTTGAGCATCCGTTTCTCGGAAAGAAGTAATTTCTTGTGTGCTCTCATGGAGTTCAAAATTATGACGTCTTCTCCTCCCAGTAAACGTACACAAATTTATACAAATGGAATTGGAGTTTCTGCCAGCCAGACAGGTTTTTCTTATCAAAGAAACAATTTTGGCAGAAGCTTGTCTTTAATTTTTCCAATTTTCTAATTACTCTAATGATGGTTGATTGATTGCATCGCGCTTCATTGGCGATTTCACGAAGTCGCCGTCGTCGAGAAAACGGTCACAGGTTCATAAAATATTCTTAAAATGAAGGAAGAGGTGATAATCACTCGGCCTTAAGGCTGATCTAACTCAAGTGCAGATTTCAAATCTGCCCCTTTTTTTTGGCTATAACGCAACCAACACTACAGCTTATCTTACTTCTATATTGCAGGGGTTGAACTGTCTACCTGTTTTCGTACCCTTATTTTACGACTTCAAAGAACGATAAATCAACGTGGGCAATAAACAAATAGTAAACGTGCCTTGTGGTAGATATAATAATGTTTTTTTACTACTAACATGAGAAAACCTTATTGTTTACCTCATTTGTGTAATGAGAAGTAGTTCATTATTAACCTAGGTAAATAATAATAATTCATTATTTACCTAGGTTAATAAAGATAATGAAAATTATCAAAAAATATGAAAATCACTAGCCGCTGCCTCTCCAAGCTCAGGCGGAGTAAAATTTTCCATTTCTAAATCACTGTCGCTTTGTTCGTTAAGATTCTCAGCCATATTTTAATATTTTATTGTAATACTTTTACTTAAAACCTTCCAATTATTTTAGAATAATGACGTTCATTGGAACCCATCAGTTTCAATTGTTTTATTCGTTGCCTTGATAACCGAGCCCCAGGCTACTTAATATTTCGATATGTTTGAATAATAGGGGAAATGGCTAATTTTAAAATAAAAATATGATCTTTTGGTGTTAGTTCGGCTATTAGTAGTAAAAAAAATACTATATATACTTCGGTTGAGAAGGCAATTATTTACCTCGAAAATTATATCCTTCGGCGCTACGCGCCTTAGGATATAAAATTTCTCGGTAAATAATAGCTCACTTCTCAACCTAGGTATATAATATACTATTTTTCACTACTAGTAATATGGCGTAGCATTTTGACACATATTGGAATGCCGTGAAATTCAATTTCTCTACCTTGGCGCAGTGACAGGTAAATAATTTTTCATTATTAACCACTGGTGTATAATGAACAAATTTATATTTTTTGAGTATCCTGCAACAATTTCAAAGAGAATTTTGTTATAGCACGATCAAGTATTATGGGTAAATTCTATTTAATGGTATTTTATGCATTGAAATCGTTGTTTAAAACAATTAATTTAATTTTAAAATCTTTGATATATTTGAATATACGTTTTTCGCGTCAATATAAATTTCGCCGATGGCAGAACAAGGCAACGTTAAAAAGAGAAAATTGTTAATAATTTCAGTATTTTAGATGAAACGAGTGCTTAAACACCAATTTTTGAATGCTATGTATGCTTTCATATAAAGATCTTTCGATTTTTCAGGCAGTAGCTTATCTGTTACCTGATCTGCAATTTCCCGCATTTCGGGCGGTGTACAGTTTATAGCTTCGCTCGTCATTTTAACAAAGCAGCCACAAAAAAACTTACTAAAAGACTCAAAAAAAGTATAATAAACTTTAATGTCAAACTTTATTAACCATTTTCAAACAACTGTCATACCAACAAAACAAAAAACTGCCATTTGTTTTATAATTTGAAATAAATACAGGTTTAAGTTAAAATAGTCATTAAATTGACAATTATAAGAGTTTATGTTACTAGTAGTGAAAAAAAAAGTATATACACCTCGGTAGAAAAGTCTTATAGCCCTCGGGCCTTACATCCCTCGGCGCTACGCGCCTCGGGATCTAAACTTAGCCCTCGGGCTATAATAGTAGACTTTTCTACCTTGGTGTATAATATACTATTTCAGTATTGAAAATACTTAACCACAATAATGCAAAAATTACCAAGGAATTTAATTTAGAAATGCCATTAAAAAGAATTATTATTAATCATATTCAATGTTTATTTTGAATTTTGAGGTGTTGGTAAAATTTTATATAGCACCCGTGACTCGTTAGAATTTATCCACTTAATATGATTATGTAATATATTCACCTCTCGAAGAAAGTACCTTTTCCTCCAGGCCTTGGGAGGAGCAGATGCACTTTCTTGCCTAGGTGAACAAATAGCTATTACATAATTTTTTATTAGTATGTACTTTATATTTTTAAAAACCTAGTACGTTGTTTTCATTGAAGTTTTTGTTTCTTGTCAAATTCCATATCCATAGATGTACCATTTATGTCTAATAAATTGTACAACAAATGTTCTGACGTAGTGGCAGCTATGATCGGAGCTAAAACTAAAAAAATCTGATTCATGGGAGTGCGCAATAAGTACTGCAGAATATGTGACAATGAGAAAGACAAAACTGATCCAAACCCTCACATCTGTTATAAAAACCATAATGGGACTTCTACGTCAATGGAAGCCGACGTTATAGTAGAAGGATTCAAAAAGTCGATCTCAATGCACAATTTAATTTATGGAAAGTATTGCTGATGGTGACAGCAACGTGTACAAAAAAAGTATTGTTAGCTGCACCATATGGACCTCAATTCCACGTAGAAAAAATCGAATGCAAAAATCATGTATTGAGAAATTACATGACTAAACTGACCGATTTAAAAAATAATACCGCATACGACATTGAACAAAGAAAGGTTTTGGGGTTAAAACTGGAGAAACTGAGAATAGGTATTAGTTCAGCCATAGTTTTCTGGACTAAAATTTGATGGTATGGCATTCCCAGAGAGAGTAATGCAATTAAAAAGGGATATAGAAAACGGACCATTACATGTGTTTGGAGATCATACGGAATGCATTCGTAACCAAAGCTCTTTGGCACCGAAGAAAAAAGAATTTTGAAACGAGTGGTAGGAGAAGCAAATGCGGTAGAAAAGCTAAAATAAAATAATTTTTACAATGAGATTGTTTCGCGCAACAGGAGAGTGGCAGATCATGCGTGGAGCTTGTTGCATACCGTCAACAACAATTTGGCGGAATGTTACAACTCTATTGTAGGAAAATTTGTTGGTGGAAAAAGGGTAAACTTTTCGTTGAAAGGTGGGTACACAGCAAGGTGTAAAGGTGCTGCTTTGTCTTTTAACAGCAATAGTGATTCCTACGAATTTCAAAAGAAAATGTTGAGAAATGGACCAGGCTTCTACACACAAAAGCATTGCAGACAAATAGCAAATTAAAAAATGCTTGCGAAAATACAAATGCTCGCAAAAATCATTGTTGTTTGTTGCATTATTTACATCAATCTCTAGGTTATAGCTTTATATTTTTTGTTTTTTTATTTCTAAGACCATTTGTACTAA
>JABXWE010103036.1:0-28068 GCA_014611495.1 Limonius californicus | reverse complement strand
GACGTTGAGGCCCTACGGCTTAACGTGGTCTCCAAACCACGGGACGTGTAAACACTTCTACTCCAGAGAAACTGTACTAGGCAGAATACCTCGCTGGTTTGCTATCGCCTTACGAGGGAGAACGGTCGTTAAAAATCCGATGTTCCGGTACTGGAAATTAAACCCCAGACCTAGACGCCTAAGGCGTTTACCTTTAGTCCACGACCACTTCCCTATTTATTGTAAATTGTAAAATAATGAATCTTTTACCGAAATATGAGTACTATCAGTTGGCATCTCTGTCAATTAGTCGTTTCCCACTATTTTATAAAACTGCAGTAAATAAAACGATCGATGCTGAATGGTAGGTACTATCAGTTGGTATCTGTGTAAACTCGTAATTTCTCATGGCTTATTGATAAACTACCAAATTACATTTCAACCTTTTACAAATCAAACTATTGTCTCTATCGAAATTATTATTTATTATGAAAATTGTATATAACCGATCCTTCACTGACAGTAAGTATTGTTAGTTAGTATTTCGTAAAAATCTAAGAAGCTTTTCAGAAATCACACAAATACGTAGGTACATATTCAGACCCCCCCCCCTCCCACCCTCCATAAAATTTCAGAACAAGTATATTCGTCAAGATCTGAAGTAAGACCTTCCTCCCAAATCAAAATTTGAAATATTTGAACGGATCCAAAACCATTAAAATGTAATTCCTGTTCTACATGGTTAAAACCCTGAAAGAGTGAGGGAGGGGGGGGGTAAGTAGATGCTCAGCTTCTGTTCAAAAATGTCCAAATTCTTCAGTGTTCATCTTCAAATCATCTGCAATTACATTACCTGCTAATTATGGAGGGATTGATTATTGACGTACCTAGATTACTACAAGGTCAAGTACGGAAGTATTTGTAGATCAATATTATCCCCACCCTTGTTAACAAAATTCGTGAATTCAAATCTTTTGAACATCGCGGGAACAGTTCACGACGTAATGTGTAAAAGTTCGGGCCGGATTCTTGTAATGTTTATTTCTTCAACTTAAAGTGAATACTTTGTGATTATAGCGTAAGTAATTATTGATTAACATATTATAATTATTATTAAGATATTTTAAGTATGGGTTCTGGCTTCTACTACAGAATGGTGGCATGGCAACCGGTTTTTTGTTTGTAAACCTGACAAGCGGTCAC
Source organism: Limonius californicus (assembly GCA_014611495.1). NCBI lineage: Eukaryota > Metazoa > Arthropoda > Insecta > Coleoptera > Elateridae > Limonius > Limonius californicus. The sequence goes on along the minus strand of JABXWE010103036.1, from coordinate 26,886 downwards.
ATTTTTAAAACAAATTCTAGTCTTGTGCAGTTTGCACATATCCTTTTCTGTAAGAAATTCCCAATTCAACAAATACCAAACCCAATAATTTATCTTATCAATATTGAGCAAGTACGTATAAATTGTTATTTTTAAACAATTAATTTAAACTATAAACAAAAAAAAAGTTGTTTTACGAGAAGGTTCGGAGCCAAACCTGTAACACTACTTTAACACGCGTAAATGACTTGATTTGCGTCATCCTAATATCCAATGCCAAAGACAACTGTTACATAATTTTTGATGTTAGGCCGCTCATAAAATTTTGGGATCTTAGAATGACATTAGTTTGGTTTTATTACTTATATTTCCTAAAAACATTTTTGTTGTGTATCTTTGAAAGACTCACTCTTAACCAATCTTGGTACAAATGACAAATATTCCGAAATTACCCCCATTTAGCATTTATAAGGTCCAACTAATAAGTTGTTCAAATGTATAATCATGAATACCGAGTAGGACAGAAAACGGAATGTAATTCCAAGCCGATATTTCAATTATTAACAAGACGAGAGATGTTTGAAGTTCGTGTCGTAATTATACTTTCAACGGTCAAGTACACCGACCTATTTTAATATTTTTTACTTTCCTTTTACTTTGCTGTATGACACTGTGTCCTTGAAAATTTCTGTTTTGAGAATTTGAAGGACACCCCAAAACCTATAATAGGGAAGTTTCAAAACGGGTCTGTAAGTCTCTATGAGAACATCGAATAACATTTAGAGAGAGTAATTATTCTATAGTAATCTATAAATTGACGTAAATAAAGATTTTCCTGCATTTCCGATTTTACCGGAGCTCGCTATAACTGCCTTATTTTTAATACAACACCCTGTATATGTTTATAATTTTGGAGAGAGACAGGTCTCGCATACAGCCATTCTTCTGCCAGATATTAGTATAAAATCGGTATTTAAAAATAAGTCTACAATCTAACTAAAATTTTAAACACGATTTTGTAATGTAAGTCAACATTTTCAAGCAAAAATACAGTCAAACCTTTTCAAATGTATGAGAGAGAACGAGAGATTTGCATACACAAAACGACAGCAAATTGGATGGGAGTATTAGCGAATTTCAATTAATAGAGGTTCGAGATAGGGAGGTTTGACTGTTTATAGTTTGATTTTAAAATAAATCATTTATTAACGATTAAAACTTGACGACTGAAATTAAATTAATTTGACATTATATATAATTACAGTACCCCCCCCCCCATACATTCCAAAAAAAGTATGAACAAAAGGACCTTTACATACTCAGAACTTTATTCCGATTCCAATAATGAATAAATATATAGGATGTTCAGTTAGAAGTAAGATATAGTTACGTCGAGTTCCGGTGAAACTGGAAATAATGGAATAGCTACTATTATTTGTATCCAAATTTTTCGATTATTTTGATAAAAAAGGAAGGGTGATGTTGTAACAACTTCCGCCGATACCCTGTATCGCTTTGTAAAAATTGCTTTCGGGAGAAAACGTTTTTAATTTCTTAGACGTTATTTCGGTGGGCCGCAATTTAAAGGGTTTCGTACTGGGGTCGCACTTATATATACAGGGTGTCCTTTAAATGCCTTAAAAGCTTCAGGTAGAATTTTTCCTTTATGAATGCTTAATACAAATCTTCAAAAAAAAGTAGGTATTTGGAGCTTAGTTTTCTTGTACGAGAGTGTTAAAGTTCATATCTTTAAAACAGAATTTCATGGAAACAATAAAGAGAACTTTAATGTTGCACGTATCTGCCGATAAGTGACTGACTGCCACTTGATTACGTAAAGATTAATATTGAGTTGACGCTCAGTTGCTCTTCTGGAAGTACTGTTAAAAATGATAAATTTCGTAAATACTACATTTGACAACAGTGCAAGGCCATGGTATTGTGATGAAAAGTAGAAAATTTGTTTTTCGACATTTGTCAAAATCTTTGATTTACTTATCGGGACGTTTGCGTTGTCATTTTCCTTCAGTTCCTGGTTCGGTGTGAGTTTATTTGCGTTTTTCTGTATTCATTCACTTTGTTGCTTTCATTCATTTTGTTGCTTTGGTTCCTGTTTTGTTATTGGGTTATTTGCATTTATTTCCTATGGAGTACGACACAAACGAGTACGTTGGCATGATTTGGGTTCTTGGGGAGTGCCACGGAAACTGCAATCAAGCTGCTAGGATTTACGCCGAGCGTTTTCCGAATAGGAGACATCCCAGCCATGTGGTAATTCGGGCTACAAATCAAAGGCTTAGAGAAACAGGAAATATCCGTCCTGCTCCCAATGCTGATAGAGGGCGACCAAGATATGTTAGAAACGGAAATTTAGAAGAGGAGGTACTGGAACTTGTAACAGATGATCCGGGTACTAGCGTGCGTGCTCTTTCTAGAGTTGTTGGTGCCTCCAAGACCACCGTTTATAACATCTTGAAGGAAGATCTACTTTATCCGTTCCATAAAGTAAGAGTGCAGCATTTATTAGAGAAAGATTACGAGAAACGTGTTAGCTTTTGCGATTGGTTATTAGAAAAACATAGAGGAAATGCAAGATTTGTAAACAACATTCTGTGGACAGACGAAGCGACATTTACGAGAAATGGCATCTTTAACTCTCACAACCAACATATCTGGGCACATGAAAATCCTCATGCTCTGCACCACGGAAATTATCAAGTTCGGTTTTCACTGAATGTTTGGGCAGGAATCGTAGATAATAAACTCCTTGGGCCTTTTGTACTACCTAACCGATTAAATGCTGAGAACTACTTAAATTTCTTAAATAACGACCTTCTACCTTTATTAGAAGATGTTCCTTTTGCAAGTTCGTCGGGATATGTGGATGCAACAAGACGGAGCTCCAAGTCACTACGCTGCTAGAGTTAGGCAATGGTTTCACGAAAATTATCCACGAAAATGGATAGGTCGCGGAAGTAGGGTAGCCTGGCCTCCACGAAGTCCCGATTTGACGCCACTTGATTTCTTTTTGTGGGGTCATTTGAAAAACTTGGTATATTTGACGCCTGTTGAAAATTACGAAGATTTGGTATAGCGTATAGGTGAGGCGGCGACAACCATAAACGAAGACATGCTGCGGCGTGTCCAATTATCCATTATTACAAGGGCAATGAAATGCCACGAAGTTGGAGGCAGAAATTTTGAACAATTTGTAAATTAATAAAATACAAAAAGGGTTGTGCATAATGATTTTGGTTTTATTATTTAAAATCCAGCAGAATAGTTTGCATTGCAGAATGATTCAAACAATTTAAAAATATCAGATAAGAGTAATAATGAACAGTCTAATTTTTAAATCAACATCACTGTCATTCAGTTTATTAATTACCTCTTTTTACCAGACGCGGTTAAAAATGATAAATGAATATTATGTAATTTAAAAATTTAAATGATAAAAACGTAATTTTTGGACATCTCGATTTTGCTTCATGTAATGTCGGCCTACTAATTAAATTCTCCATAAATGCAAAGACATCGTCAACGTTGCCAAGTATAATATTCTTTAAGTGTCTCGTGTGAGGAAACTAAGCACTATAGGAAGTTCGTGTTAGTGGAGGACTGTATTTCTTACAGAAGAGTGCTACCTGAAGCCAGGGGCCGTTATGTTAAATGGAACGAAATGATTTATGTTTGTAAGACAGAGATAGAAGAGGCGAACAATTCAATAGATGGCGCTATTAGAAATTTTCAAATATTTTCATAAATAAGCATGCTTGGAATTCTGTCATGGGGTGCTTGGCGTAATCACGTGCTCTTCAGCTTCAGTCGCTGTCACAGATTTTGAAGGGTTTTCCATTAAGAGGTCCCATTTTAAATTTCGTGGCATTTTTAAACTGTTGAATGGAGGGCCTTGAGTGTTTGACACTTGTCAAGTAAAAAGTGTACGATTAGAGAAAATGGAAACATATACGCTCCAACAACGTATAGAAATAGTGAAAATTCATTATCAATATGGTGCAAATTTCGCCCAGACAGTTCGCAGCGTTCGTCGTGTTTTCGGTCGGTATGAATCACCTTCTCGCCGTGCCATTGTGAAACTTATCACTAAATTTGAGCAAAACGGACAAGTTACTGATGTAAAATTGCCAGTTCAAACTCGTATCGCCAGGTCAGCTGAGAACATTACCGCTGTTGCTGAAAACCCGGGTTTGTCTATCCCAAGACGTTCCCAGCAATTGGGCATTTCAAAGCCCAGCCTTCATCGCATTTTGCACAAGGATCTTAGCCTGCAAGCTTATAAAATGCAGTTGACCCAAGAATTAAAGCCGGCGGACCATGCACAACGCCGAACGTTCGTTGATTGGGCGTTGCAAATGCAGGCAGGTGACAATGATTTTGACAAAAAAATCATCTTTAGCGATGAAGCCCATTTCCATCTTCCGGGTTTCGTCAATAAACAGAACTGCCGCATCTGGGGCGCCGAACACCCTAAAACAATAGTCCAGAAAAATCTTTATCCCCAACGAGTGACGGTTTGGTGCGGTATTTGGTCAGGCGGTCTCATCGAACCGTATTTTGTCGAGAATGAAGAAGGTGCTACAGTGACAATCAATGCGGAACGCTACCGTGGGATGCTAACTAACTTCCTTTAGCCTAGATTGGACGACATGGACGTATTAAATCTTTATTTCCAGCAGGATGGTGCTACGAGCCACACAAGCCACGAAACAGTTGCACTATTGAGGGAGAAATTTCCAGATCGTGCGATCTCACACCAGCAGACTTTTCTTTGGGGTTACATGAAGGAAAAAGTCTACGCTGATGACCCACAAACAATTCAAGCACTCAAAGAAAATTTTCGAGCCGTTATTGGTCAAATAGAGCCACAGTTGTGCGAAAATGTGATGCAAAACTTTCTCAAAAGAATAGCCAGTTGCAGAAGAAGCCGAGGTGACCATCTTATTTTCTTGTATGATTTTGCAACATATTATAAACTTGATTTCTCTTGTTCCCTAAAAGTCATATTTGTGACAAACGGTTTTTGCAGTAACCTGAAGAATTATCATATTTTTAATTTTTATAAAATAAAATAATTTATATTACTTAAGTATTTTACTGGCGTGCATAGTCCTCTTTGAGAAATAACATGTAATCAAAAAAAATTCAAGTTAAAGGCATGTCTTAGCCTCTTGGCACCCTAACTTTGAATTTTTTTGATCATATGTTACAACCACAATACAAATTTTAGCAAGGTTTAAAACCGACAGCGGTCGAAACTTTTGGGGGGAACAACTCTGCAGATGGCGCTAACTTGGCTACAAAATCTTATTAGGCAGTTTCCTATCTATATCCCTATATAATCTGTGGTTCCATTTTGGCGGCGCTAGCATACGTTGCTATTGTCTATTAAACTATTTATATTCCATTCTATTAAGAGATCCAAAAAAAGCTGATCCCCAGCGGACTGTGGAATGAAAAGTCACGTCTTTGCTAGACTAAAGGAATGTTTATAATGTTAATTTCAGGTTAGGTTATGTTAGGTGGAATTAAATAATAATGAAACGTCATTTTTAGGAGCAGAAATCTTTTATTGAGCAACAGTAGAAGAAATGAATAAACCAGAACTAATGTAATGACCTCAACAAATGTTGAAAATGCCTGCCTTCCTCCTCCAAACATTTCTGAACTCGTCTTCTTATACCTTCAAAAAAATTTTGTAATAATTGAGGTGAGTTGTTAATTTCTTGACAGTTTTCTTCAATTTTAAGTTTCAGTTCGTTTAAATCATTAACTGGAGCTTTAAAAATGATGTTTTTCAAATAGGGCCATGGAAAAAAGTCCAAAACAGTAATATCACAAGAGCGAGGGGGCCAGGGTGTTCCAGTATTCATACTAATAATTCGGTTATCAAAATATTTGAATAAAAAATTAATTGTATCTGCAGCTGCATGAACTGCTGCGCAATCCTGTTGCAGAAAACCATTCCGTAGCTCATCATCGTGAAGTTCATTTAAGAAAGGTTGCAATAATTCGTTCCTGTACCTTGCTGCAGTTAGCGTGCCTTCGAAAAATATTGGCCCAACTAACCTATGACAACTCATTCCAATCCAGACTCCTGTTTTCTGTGGATGAAGGGGAGCTTTAATTGTAACGTGTGGATTCTCGCTACTCCAAATCCGCATATTTTGTGAATTAACATACCCATTAAGGTAAAACCAGACTTCGTCGTAAAAAAGGTTAAATATAACTGCTCATCATTGAGATTATCCAAACACCAACGACAAAACTGAACTATTTTTGGATAATCCTGTTCTAAAAGCTCCTGAACGAAAATAAATCGGTAAGGATGCAGATGCAAAGCTTTTCCCAATATTCTGTGGCATGTACCGTAACTTAAATCATCAACTTGCTGGCATAAATGTCTAATTGGTGTTTTTGGAGCCTCGTCAATTCGTTGTCTTACAGTTTCAATTAAAGCAGGTACTATCTTCTTTGGCCTACCAGACCCTTCTTTCCTTCCAACACTTCCAGTTTCTCGAAAATTGCTGACTAAATTCTTAACCAAAGCATAAAATTTTCGGTATGTAATAATTTGATTGGGATACCTCTCCCTGAATTCCACAAAAAAGGAGGAATCGAATAGGTCTCCGTCGACTTGAAAGCCGTTCCGAATGTAAGATTCAATAATGAATGCTCTTTGAAATGTATTAAAAATCATTTTAACAATCTGTCAAATTCGTATCAAAAAAAAGATAAGTAATTTATCTGACATCATAAACATTCCTTTAGTCTAGTAAAGACGTGACTTTTCATTCCACAGCCCGCTGAGGATCAGCTTTTTTTGGATCTCCAGATATATAACAACCAAAGAGCATTGTGTTTTTTGTTGAGTGTACCAGCAGAAATTGGAAATTGTAGTTTGATGTTTGTTTAGTTTCTTATGTGAAAATAGTCTTTAATAGTTCGCGTGATATTTTAAGATTATCAAAACTCCTCAACTGTATAAGTGCATGCTTAGTCAGGTCTTTTAATGCAGCCTGTTAGTCGATTCTTTTTCAACTATTTCGAAGCAGTGAAATTTGGTGCTATGCTGCCCTAAAACTTCGAAGTTTAAATATAAGAGTACCTATATTTTTTAGAATGATGGATCTGTTTTGTGTTTTAGGAGATAGCCAAGAAAAATTCCAGCAGCTTCTTGGTATGCTCCATATCTGTAAAACTGGTTCTCGCACTACTTCAAATTGGTGCTGGAGGTAGGACTGCGGAGGAATTTGCTCACGTTCTAGATCTTCCGAGAAAACCTCAGGATCTTGAAAATCGCATTAAACAATTGGTTTCTCATCTTCGAGGTAACGAGCACTACGAGTTTAGAAGCGTTAACAAAATGTACGTTCAACATGGTTTTGCAATAAAAAAAGAGTATAAAAGCGATGCCATCAGAATTTTTAAAGCTGAAGTGCAAAGCATTAATTTTGGAAATCCCGAAGAAGCTGCCAAAACCGTAAATAGTTGGATTGAAAAGCACACCAACAACAAGATTATAGATATGGTTAGTGAAAGTGATTTTAGCGATCTTACTCCTCTAGTGCTGATCAGTGCAATGTATTTCCATGGTAAATGGGCTACGAAGTTCAACAAAGAACAAACAAGAAAGGAACTGTTTTATAGTAATGAGAATGATAAAATTGTCATTGATATGATGGAAATCAGGTCCAAATTTAATTACCATACAAACACTACCCTTTCGGCTACATTTCTGGAAGTTCCTTATCAAGGCCAAGATGTAACCATGACCTTTGTTTTGCCTTATAAGTTTCATAGCCTTTCTGCGTTGGAAGCCCGCCTTGCTGACGTTCTTCTTCCAGTTAAATACCGCGTTGTATCAGTTACAGCCCTTATTCCTAAATTCAAAATTATGTCCAAAATTGAGTTTACTCCCATTCTTGAGCACGTAAGTATTTTAAGTGGTTGACATTCAAGTTTGTAAGGACTAATTTTATTTCGTAGCTAGGTATCAACAAAGCCTTCAGTCCTCAAGCAAATCTTAGTGGAATTACGAATTCAGTACTGTCTCTCAGTGAAGTAATGCAAAAGACTTTCATCGAAGTGAATGAGGAAGGAACAACGGCAGTCGCTTTAACTAAAGGTTTAATTTGGATTTTTGTGCAGATCGAAGTGATACTTAATGCTAGAAGAAAATGTTTCACATAAAAGTAGTTTACAAAATTCTATATGCGATGTATAAATATTTTTTTTTATCAATTGATTTTTCAAACACAAACCTTCAGCTTTTCCGAATTATTGATAGTGGTGGTTTAAAAATATGGAACAGCATGAGTATTTCTTAGAATAATAAAAACAAATTTTCATCAGGCATTTTTCAAAATCTTGATACAAATAGCTCAGCTGTGGTTCGATAAATGGCGTAATATTTGACCTCAAAAACTGTCGTTATATTTGTTTTGTACCTTAGAATGTAGTTTAGAATTTCGTAAACATCTTTTACTGAAAACCTTCTTTAAAAAATGATTACAAACCATCGAAAGTCGATGTCGATAACTGTTACTAGCTCTATATAATTGCTATTTTATAGCATTGCTCAGGATGTTTGCACTACATTCATTATATTTTTAGCACTTACACGTGTAAAAGCTGGAGGACTCGTCAGGAAATTCATAGCAAATCGTCCCTTTATTTTTTATTTAAAATCTAAAATCGGAATTCTTTTCATCGGGCGTTATGCAGGGCCTAAATAATAAATAAATGTAAATGTATTTTAATCTGGTGAGTATAAATGGGATTTCTATTTTTAAATGTGGAATGATTATTGATGTCACATAATAAAAGCATACTTTTTATTCAGAATCCATCTAATATCGTGAAATCTATGTCACTTATCATTTCCGCAAGGCGGTAAGTAATCTCCACCTGAGTGGAGACGTCTTCCTGGAATTATTTTCAATAATGAAGCCGAAGTGCTAATTTAAATAAATAAAATATAAAATGAAATAAATAACTGCACTAATTAATTTATCTTAATACCACTTTGTGGATAGGGGAATGGTGACGAAGGGGGAACCATTCGTACCAATCCCCAGAAACCGATAGAATGAAGGAGGGGCGAAGGACACGAGAAAAGCTGGGAAAGGAGCGAAGGAAAGGAAAGGAGAGAGAAAAGAGAAGGGTGGCTGGGGGTTAGGGAAGGATACGGGAGGAGAACAAGAACAAGAGTAAACGGAGAATGGAAAGAGAAGGGAACAAAAAGAAATAGGAAAGTGGTTGAACGAGAAAATGGGAGAAAATGGGCGTGAGGAAAGCGGGAGAGAAATAACGATTAAAACATGAGGGATAGAAAATAAAGAAGGGGATAACAGCAAGAAAGGAATGAGGAAAGAACAGAAAGTGTTTAAAGAAAGGAACGCGAAACGATAGTAAAGGCGTATGGAGGGAGAAAGGGGAGTAATTCTATTTTATAAGAGCGAGTGCCGGTAGGTACAAAAAGTGTAAACAGTTTTCTGTCCAACCGTGTTATTAATCAATAAAACGTAAAAATGATAAGTATTAACGAAAAAAAAGCATGTTTGCTATATTGAAATTAAAAATTCATCTCCCGTCAGTCCTTGCGGATATTGATGTTGGGTTTGTTTTATCCAAATCGGAATATATCTACCTATCTTTCACGTAAACATAATCAGACGCTGCTTTAGCGCCGCCTCGGCAACAGTCGTAAGGATAATAATCTGAAATCTTTGAATATTTCAGTTTCGTGTTTTAGAGGGGACGCTCGTGAATGGGTGGCAATGTGTTGTACCGATACAAGCACCCGGTGTACATACGAGAGCGGACGAATCTCGTCGCCACGGCAACCGATCGGTAAGGAACTGATCATCTCGCCAGTTGGCGTGGTTCCGGATTTACAGCCAGTTATAGAAAATACTTCGGTGCCCCCGGACAGTGGACTGCGTAACTTGATAGGAACAACGGTTCACCGCTGCCAAGTTGTATTTACGATGCGGTTTGTAATGACGTAAACCCCATTTATATCTCTTTGTTTGCAAAATACAAGCCTCGGAGCGGACGCAGAATATGTGTCGCTACCGTCCTCCTGTCTCAAAATGGGCCACTGAACTTTGAGAACCGCCGCCTTTCGACTCCGGTTTTTTTCGCTATTTAGACGGTGATTTTTGACAACGACGCCCATTACCAACATTCTGGAGCAAATACACTTTTATCGATCCGCGCAACCGCATACGGCTTAATCAATCGACAACCCGGCCACGCGCCTTATTATATATTCACATTTCGATACTTCTTCTAGTAGCTTCGGGGCGGCGATAATAATTTTCCCCAGCCCGCTTGTTTGGGCCGAGTCAGCTGCAAAACGAAACAAATCGCTTTTCCGTGGAAGAATTTTTTTTTCGAAAACGCTATTTTGAAGGGAATCTTTTTTCGAAAACGCTATTTTGAAGGCCCGGGGTTCAGAAGGTTTCGAGCTGGGGTCCCACTACATAGCACTACGTCCCATCCTTTGGCATGTCGAATACTGCCTTTCCAAATTGTTTTGTCAACCCGTTTTCAAAAGCACCAATTTTCCTTGCTCTACCATCCCGCGAAGTTGCAACCGGCTGAAGTCGAAAAAATGCCAAAAATTACAGAAGAGGGAGACTCAATTTGATACTTTCACCTTGGAAACGAGTTAATAATCGAAACTGTACGATTTATTACGTTGTATAAGAACAAATATGTACGGTAAAAACGTAATTTTTCTAATAAATATCTGTACTCATTAATTTATCTTAATAATACGAGTCAGGGCTCGTTTTCAGCACGACAAAGTTTTATCTTATTCGTCTAGTTAAAATGAAACCCTTGTGGTATAACACTAATACATTATAAAAATTGTTAAATGCTATTGTTATTCTTACTATATTTTTTCTTATCGGGAAACCTTAAAATTATCTCAGTCTGTGTCAACATATGTTGATACTATCTAGCTATCATTTTGCTGGTCGTCGAGTCTATCTTTCTCTTCGAGTATTCCAATTTCTTGCTTTTGTTGTCAGCGTTTCGTCATACTTTATTTCTACGTGTGCTTTTCAGAATCTTCTTTGATATCTTCCCCATTCAACTATATCGTCCACTTCGCATATGGTTCTTATCTCAGTACTACGCACATGGGTCTCGCAGTGTTTTGCCCGCTGTAGGTCTAAATGTTTTCATTTCCGTTGTTTTGGTAAGTTTTTGTTGTCTCTGTATCGCCTCCAATTTCTATCGCGCATGTTATGACTGGTCTTACACATATTTTGTAGACTGTTTCTGACTTTGCTCTTTAGGCTCAATGTTTGTTTCTCCAAATGGTGTCCCACAGACAAAGCGAATAGCAGCTCCTTTGTTGGTTTAGCCTATTATACCTGGTTGTACAGAGCTAACCGTAGTTAACCATTTCCACACCCAGATATTTGAATTTAGAAGGTATTCAGTTGGTTTATTTTGTATTACTAGTTGCACCGTAACGACGCTTTCAGGTGGTGAGGTATTTTGTTTTCGCAATCGATATTTTCATGTGACAGGTTTCTGCTGTTACATGAAATGTGTGCAGCACGCATTGTAGGTCATCTTCGTCTTTTAGTATTATGGTAACATCATCTGCTTAGCATATCTTTTTAATTTCATGTTTTCACAGTCTACATCCTCTGCCTACAAGCTTCACCGCGTCTGTTGTAGAGTTCATCACTAGATTAAACAGAATCGTCCTTAAACTGTCTCCTATTTAGTACCTAAGTTTACGTGGATTTCTTCTTTTAGTGTGTCCTATTGACTTTTATTTTTGTGTTGTTGTTGTTCATGTCACGTATAATGTTGCATATTTATGTGGGACACTTTTCGCGTCTAATATACGGATGCCGTCTTCTATCATCAGTTAAACAAATCGGTTCATTTTTAATTATATTCGAACGGAGAAAGTTTATTGCTGTTAAATTTAATAATCTAGCTGGCTAATTTATGGTTTTTCTAATTATCATTCGAAGATCAACTTATTAAGTCTTAGTTGCAATAAATGCAGTCTTCGGTTTTCTTCTTTTATTGATTCACAGTCTAAAAAATAATTATTCGCAGCCGACTATAAAAAAGTGTTTCCTCCCCAATACTTACTTCTATTATTTCTTAAAATAAATTCATTATTAATTGTGCCAGAAAGAAAAGGAATAGAAAACTCATATCAATGATGTAGGGGCCGCATTTGATGCCTATGTAAAAAAACAATATGGATGTTGTTTTAAAACAAAATGAGTTGCGATAAAATCTAATTAGCGCTTTGAAATCTGTATAAGATGCCTCCTTTAAGATATTACTTATATATGTCGCAGCATATCGTTTCCTATGCGTTTTCTCCATACTTATCTTCCCAATCGTGCTCCATTAAACCTCTCCTTTCCATAACGGCTAAAATGTTATCTTTCCGTGTCGTCTTTGGCCTTCCTAATTTTCTTATTGGGGCCTGTCTTACTATTGCACTCTAGAAATTCCGCAACTTCTTCTCCAGAAGTCCATCACGAGGCCGTTAAACCTTCTTTCCAAATTTTTCTTAGTGACCCATACTTCTGTTTCTTATGTAGTGATGCTCTCTACAACGGTTTTATTTTATTTGTTATTTTATCGCTCCATAAAATGGTATTTAACTGTTGTATTGCACATTTCTGGTCTGTCGTTTATTCCTTCCGCTATGCTGGTTATTCCTAAGTATTTTATATTCAGGTATACTGGTATACTTTAATGGTTCCATCGTAAATCCTGTCTATTCTCCCTGTAACAAGATATTTTGTTCTTTTTCTGTTTACTTCCAGCCGCCATTCTTTCAAGAGCTTCCTTATTATATATTTAATGTCTTTTAGATCTGAGGCTGTTACTATTTGATGGTTCACAAATAACAATGTATACAGTACATCTTCGTCTGTTATGATACCCCCATCTCGCTATATTTTCTGTTTCATTTTTCTAATGCTTTTCTGCGAGTAAACTTTAAACATAGTGACCGACAAGCAACATCACTGTCTAATTAGACCTGTATTACTTGGAAATGTTGTTGAGATTTGTTCATTTATTTTAACATAATTGATATTATCTTTATATGGATGATTAATGGGGTTATTGTAAGTTCTACTTATGTGTGTATCATCTTCTAGTAGTTTCCACAATTAGCTGGTCGAGATGCTGTCATAACCTTTAGGTCAATGCACACCAGGTGTGGAGTTTTTAGTCGCGCTAGTGTTTTCTCTATTGCTAGACTTAAACAGAATACATTATCAATGTACGATCTTCCCGCTATAAACCTTCTCTGTTCTGTATATTTTTCAGTTTCGTTTCTATTCATATTTTCGTTATCTGCCTCGGTAATCAGTTTCGCCTTATTTTATATAATGCACTAACGTACGCAATTTTCCGCTTATAAGTAAACAAATGATCCGCAAAAAATAAAAATTAATTTTTTTCTTAACGGACCACGAATACATGAATCCGTAATTAATATAATCTATCTTTACGTCAAAGGCGAGTTAAAGTTTCCAAAAATAGATGACGTACATTTTACATAGAATCCGCTATGTACCTTTTACATGTACATTTACTGCTGTATTGAGATAAATCTTATTTTTACGCGAAAGAATATAATAAAAGAAATCAAAGCGTATCTAAAATTTATTACTAAAAGGGGCGTTCTCATGATTCAACTTTCGTAGTACAACGGATCAATAACTCTGTTGAAAGGTAAGTTGATCAACTCGTTCTCACAGTTCACTAAAAATTGAAAGAGCAGTGCAATTTATAATGGCGGCGAATGATATTGTTAGAACAACAGTTAACGCACTTTGTGCTGTTCTGGACAACGAACTTCTACAAAATATGTTTGTTTCTGAAGGAGTAGAAAGCGGTGTTTCTGGGTACGGAGTTAGAATTTCAGGAGAAACCGCTTCACAAACACTATTCCTAAAATTAGCTTCGAAAGATGGATTTATAAATTGTCAAAGGTGACTGAAGATAAATTTAATGAACTACTCTTCAAAATTGAATATAAGATTCAAAAATAGGATATGGATATGCGAGAAGCGTTGCCAATGAAAGTTGAGAAATGTGAACTTAACATTTTCTGCCCATTTCATAGTCGTATTTTGAAAGACACTGCAGTAGTGCGAACTTTTCGACTTGTTGAACGAAAATTGAATCATGAGAACTCCCTTTAGATTAATTAGTCATAAGATCACAGCTAGTCGCACAATGAAAGTTAAACCCCATCAGACTTTCGTTGCTTCAACTAAAATTGTTCAAGTAAGTTGATGCAAGGTTTACATGCTTCAATATACGTTCAACTGACTTTCAACTTCTAGTTGTTCAACAAATGTTGAATCTTGAGAACGCCCCTTTAGACAGATGTCTCATAAGATCACAACTAATCGTACAACAAAATTTAAACCCCATCAGACTTTCGTTGCTTTAACTAAAAATTGTTCAAGTAAGTTGATGCAAGGTTTACATGCTTCAATATACGTTCAACTGACTTTCAACTTCTAGTTGTTCAACAAATGTTGAATCTTGAGAACGCCCCTTTAGACAGATGTCTCATAAGATCACAACTAATCGTACAACAAAATTTAAACCCCATCAGACTTTCGTTGCTTCAACTAAAAATTGTTCAAGTAAGTTGATGCAAGGTTTACATGCTTCAATATACGTTCAACTGACTTTCAACTTCTAGTTGTTCAACAAATGTTGAATCTTGAGAACGCCCCTTTAGACAGATGTCTCATAAGATCACAACTAATCGTACAACAAAATTTAAACCCCATCAGACTTTCGTTGCTTCAACTGAAATTGTTCAAGTAAGTTGATGCAAGGTTTACATGCTACAATATACGTTCAACTGACTTTCAACTTCTAGTTGTTCAACAAATGTTGAATCTTGAGAACGCTCCTTTAGACAGATGTCTCATAAGATCACAACTAATCGTACAACAAAATTTAAACCCCATCCGACTTTCGTTGCTTCAACTAAAAATTGTTCAAGTAAGTTGATGCAAGGTTTACATACTTCAATATACGTTCAAGTGACTTTCAACTTCTAGTTGTTTAACAAATGTTGAATCTTCAGAACGCCTCTTTAGACTAATGAGTCATAAGATCACAACTAGTTGTACAACAAAATTTAAACCTTATCCGACGTTCGTTGCTTCTTCAACGAAAAATTGTTCAAGTAAGTTGATGCAAGGTTTACATGCTTCAATATACGTTCAACTGACTTTCAATTTCTAGTTGTTCAACAAATGTTGAATCTTGAGAACGCCCCTTTAGTTGGACGTTTCATAAGATCACAGCTAGTTGTACAACAAAATTTAAACCCCATCCGACTTTTGTTGCTTCAGCTAAAAATTGTTCAAGTAAGTTGATGCAAGGTTAAATACTTCAATATACGTTCAACTGACTTTCAACTTCTAGTTGTTCAACAAATGTTCAATCTTCAGAACGCCTCTTTAATGAGTCATAAGATCACAACTAGTCGTACAACAAAATTTAAATCCCATCCGACTTTCGTTGCTTCAACTAAAAATTGTTCAAGTAAGTTGATGCAAGGTTTACATGCTTCAATATACGTCCAAATGACTTTCAACTTCTAGTTGTTCAACGAAAGTTGTCTCTTAGGGTACTGTCCAAAATTAGTAGCAAATGAGATGCATGCGGTCCCACGTTTTGGCGCAATAATTCAGTATGGGGTGTAATATATCAATCGGTAATTCTTAGACTTGCCTCCATAGCTTGCCTCGAATTGACTGTTTGTTTCCAATTATCAGAAGAAGAAGTGCTATTTAAATTTATCAATAACGACAAAAAATAAGTTTTTCAAATAAAACCCATTGCATTGTTTATTAATACATTGTCTAAGTAGGAACCTATATCCAAAGAGAACATTAAACGCAAATGCGATTACCGATTATAACATAAGATGTAACTCATAACTGTGTTATTATGTTAACCTATAAAAACATCTTAAAGTAACTTTGTAGGAAGATATTGTTTATAAAAAAATGATATAATTTATTACATTCTGGAAAATATTTAATCCCATTTAAACATTGTAAAATGTCTATTGGATTGTGTCATGAATTATAAAGCATCCCGTAGTTAGAAGACGTTTTTAAACGGCGAGTGATATTACTATTGTTGATTATTATTGCTATTTTTATGGTCTCTGTTATACAATTACAATAGCAACTGGGTTAATTAATTCGGTGATATGAGAGTTTAATGATTTTCAACATAAAAAATTGTTCTAATATTCATTTTTAAAAGTACGTTAAAAATGAAATTATTAGTGCTGCTTATTTTTGGAATAACATGCTCTTTAGTAGAAAATATTAAAGTCAGTCAGTTTACTGCTAAAGTGTACAAGGTATGTATAACGTTTTCACAGTAATTCTTCGTCGCAGTTGGTCTAATTACATTTATTTTTAAAATGTTGTAATTTTTATACGTCAACTGGGTTGTGGTACTGGTTTGTAGGATAACATCTAAAGAAAACTTCTTCCGGGTCGTCTTTCAGAATAAAAACCATGTGTCTTGAATTAGATAGTTGGGGATTACAGCGTCACAGATTCCACGTGTCGGTATTGTAAATTATAAATTAATTAAAAACGAAATGTTTCGATAATTTTTTTTTATCACACCGTAGTTTTGTTTATCGTTATAGGTCGTTGGTATTAGAAATCGGAAATAACGTATATTTTCACTTAAATTTGTGTGAAAAATAGATGATCTTTGATCTAGAAGTGAAATTTTGTGTAAAATGTGTTACAACAGAACAACAAAGTTTATGATAATCGGAACTGAAACAAACAATTTGTTTTAATTTTAGGGAGTTGATGTAGAAAACTTTGAAGAGCCACATCTTCGCAACAGTGCCAAGTTAAAAAAATACTAGGTGATTTCAGGATTAAACCGGTTATTTTATGGTTTCACTCACTATCACTGTTATTATCTTCAGAAGTTAGTTGAATGTATTGTGGTAGTCGTCTTTTTAAACGAGTGTGGATATCCTTGCGACCCAGTTGTTGACGGATTGTATTGTTGTTGTTGTGTAGGTTGGCAAGGAATTTCTTTATTGTTTTCTTAATGAATTGCTCAGTTGTGTCTATTCCAAGTTCGTCATGCATTTATTTGTTTCGAATGACTCAGGGCGCGTTGACATACGGAGGACCTTGTTCTGGAAAACTTGGAGTTTTTTTATGTTGGTTTTTGAGGTTGTGCTCCAGGCAGGGTAGACGTACGGAAGAATTGGTCTGAGTAACGCTTTGTGCTGTAGGATTGTATACTCTTAACCCAATTATGTATTCCTATTTATTAGGGCGTAGAGTTGCTGTAGTCTTGCATATCCTTGGTTTAGTTCGTTGTTGTCGTGTAAACTCCAAGTGAGACGAGTGTCGTACATAGTTCTCTATAAGTTCAATTTTTTAAAATCGTTTACTTGAAGAGTTTTACTAAAAAATATTAAAAAAAATGTGAATTCGTTTGTCAGTTAAAATTAGCATGGATTAATGTAAAATCAAATATGAACCAAAAGTGCATCGTTCTAAAATCACATATCGGCCTAACCAACGAAGAAATACCGACGGATTGGAAACTATCATACATCAGCTCAATTTGCAAGGAAGGATTTATACGGAAATGTTCAAATTATAGAAACATACGCCTGACTGCTTTAATAAGTAAGCCCATAAGCTGCTTGGTTGGGTAATACAGAGTAGAGTAGAAGCAAATATAACAGAAGTACAAGAACAAATTTCCGGCCGGAAAAATTATGTATTAACAATTAGTTTTATGTAAAACATCTATCGTGGTAGGAATTAGCAGCCGGCAGAGAACTACATCTTGTAAGTATTTATATATTTGAAAAAAACCTACAACTCCGTTCTTAAAAGGAAACTATAGGAAGCTTCTTCTTCTCTCTTTCATGGATTAGGCTTTTGCCTGTTCCGACTTCACATTTTCTTTTACTTCCATCTCTTTCTAGGCCAACTTGGATCTCTTCTTCCCGCTGGTTTATGTACTTTTGTTCTCTTTGTTAGCTTTCCTTCTTCCATTCTGTGCAGATGCTTTAAGCAGTCTTCCTTATTGTTTTCTATTTTCTCGTTTATGGAATAGATATCCAAATCGTTGTGAATTTCATAACTAGGTATGTTAGCTAATCTTGTACATCCTTTTGTTCTTTTTAAGAATTTCATTTCGGCATTTCGTATGCTGCTTTTGTGCTTTTGTGCAGCTTTCACAGCCATATGTAAGTAGTGGAGTGATTATCTTCCTACATTTCATTTTTTGTGTCTTTCAGTGTCTTATTTTCTAGTGTCTTGTGAATAGTAGGTACCACACATCATCTATCTGATATTTATTTATTTTTTTAGGAAGCTACGATATTAAATAACATTAATACAAGTGTGCAAACAAAGCTTGTGTAAATTTACTAAAAAGAATATACAAAAACAATTACTGTTGAATAAATATAGGTTAGGTGGTCAAGTATTCACAACCGATTAAATCAGGGCTGCTGCGTTCCATCTACATTATTCAATGTATATTTCAACTGTGTATCGAAGGGGTTAGCACAAAAATGTTAACAACTAGATGGAGAACTCTACGCTCATACGCTATTTTTCGCTGATGGTCAAATAATTCTTGCAGAAGATGAAGATGATACCCCATACATGGTACGAAAATTAATATACTTAATATATGGTTTCTGGAGGATAAGCAACAGATTAATTAAAAAAATAGAATACTGGAAGGTATAAAAGAAGATAACTATCTAGGAATATTCAATATATCAGATGGAAAAGAAGAACAAGACGAGAGATTTTAAGTAAAATAGCAATACAAATATAATAAAACTAACAATAAAAAATTGCATAAACATGGTACCTAATTATATAGAGTACAAGGGTTACAAAGAGAACCAAGAAATAGGTAAGTACGGCGATCTTCAAAAGTTGAGTGACATACGATTCAGACGTGTGGGTCAATAGTAAATCATTAGACCGCAGGCTAGAAGCAGCTGAAATAGATATTGGCAAAAAAGCTGTTGTGTGATTAAACTAGACTGTATTGATAACGATGATGTAACCCATTATTACGGTAGGGGTTTATGAGGTTCCTCCATTCTCCTGTTTCAGAATCCCGATTTCCAGAACTGTCTTGTTTGTTTTTTTCTCGTCTGTCCTTCTCCATGTTTCCCTTGGGCGGGTTTCCTTTTGCCTTGGGAATTCCACTCTGGTGTCCTCCAGTATATTTCCATTCCTTCTTTCTCAGTGTGTGCTCCAGCCAACCAAAATTCTTCTTCTAATTTCTGTATAGTTGTTGTTTTGCTCTACTTGTCTCCATAGATATTTATTTGATATTGTTTCTGGTTACCAAATCCTCAGCATGTGTCTTACATAACGAAATTCAAGACGGAATGGCAGAAAAAATATCAGATTGTGATGAAAATGTGTGTTATGAATTATCTTCGCGTCAGGACCATTAATATGATATTAGTTGTTTGTTAAGTTTCCACGTGCTTTAAAAGAACGGATTTTATCATTTATTTCCTTAATTGTAAACAACAAGTATGAGTAATCTATTGCAATTTTGCTAAAGGTCTACGTTTTGTGTTGTAGGAGATTGCAAAGAAGAATTCTGACACCTTTTTGGTATGTCCTTTATGCGTGAAGCTCGTTCTTGCCCTGATTCAAATTGGCGCTGGGGGTCAAACTGCACGAGAAATTATCACAGCTTTAAATCTGCCAAAAAAGCCCCAATTGCTGAAAACCTATATTCGGAAATTGCTCCCTCTTTTTCGAAACACCAAAGATTACAACTTAACAAGCGCCAATAGGATTTACATTCGAAACAGCTTTGCTGTCAAAAACAAGTACAAAAATGATGCAGCTAATATTTTCAACGCCGGAATTCAAAAGATTAATTTTCGAAATCGCCAACAAGCTGCGCAAACAATGAATTCCTGGATTGAAAAACGTACCAACAACAAAATAAAAAATATGATCCAGCCATGGGACCTCGAACCGAATACCGTTATGGTACTGATCAATGCAATGTATTTCCATGGTGCATGGGTTAAAAAGTTTAACAAGGAGTACACGAGAGAGGGAATATTTTACCGCAATCCAAATGATAAAGTTAATATTGATATGATGCACATCATGTCCAACTTTAACTACTATAAAAGTGATGCACTTTCAGCTTCATTTTTGGAAATGCCATATAAAGGCGACGATGTAACCATGACGTTAATTTTACCCACAAAGTTTGAGAAGTTATCTAATTTAGAAGCTCGTATTAACGATGTTCTTGTTCCTGTTGAATATAACCATCGTAAAATTTCTGTTGCTATCCCTAAATTCAAAGTGGATACCGAAGTTAACTTTAAACCAATACTTCAACAGGTAAGTTGTTCAATTGTTAGTACATACAGTGAAAATTAAACTTTGTTTGATAGTTGGGGATTAGAAAAGCTTTTGGATACGCCAACTTTAGTGGAATATCTAACGCACCTTTGTTTGTTACCAAAGTGATGCAAAAGGCTTTTATTGAAGTGAACGAAGAAGGAACTTCTGCAGCCGCTGCAACCGTTGGTAAAGTGTGCCTCTGTTGTAGTTTTACAGCGTGTTCCAAATTTGAAACTCACGATTGGCAGCTTGCAAAATTCGGTTAAATGAAAAATAGAGGTACATTTACAAGATAAATTTATTGTATGCAACAATGAATAGCGTTCTTTCTGTAAGCTTAACGATTAATATTTACTGGTTTGTAGTCGTTATAATATTCAAGATGCAGTAAAAATTTAGAGATTGTTTTAAATGGAACCCATACTGAAATTGGGCCTTGCAGGAATGTTTCTTTTGTTCATATATGATGTCGATATCCGCAGTGCTCCATAAATAGGGCAGTATAATACAATAAAAAGGAGTAGGGAATGATGGTATGAAATAATCGAAGCTATGGGAGACATTGGAGTAGAAGTTCTACAAAGCATATGCCATAGTACTCCGGGAAATGGCCCGAAGTTTATTGTGAGTCCTTCTTTATAGATCTATAAAAAGAGGATCTACTGCCAACTGCAGCAAATAAAAAACTAGAGCTGAATTTAATACTTTACCGATTAAAGTCGGAATCCGACAAGGATGCCATACTGTTAGCAATTCTCTTTAAGGTATATACCAACTTTATCATGGGCATAGTTTTAGATCAATGGTAAGGTGGACCGTCTATAGGGAAAATGAAGATTAATAATTTAAGGTATGCAGACTAAATATTTATTATTGCATCATATGAGGAAGAATTAGAGAAAATAATGGACATACTTAGAGGAGTTAGTTAAGATCATGGATTGAAAGTTGTGATAGCATGCATAACAATCAAGCTTATATATGAAATGTTACCGGATATGAAACGGTAGAAATTTTCAGCTACTTAGGATCGGTAATTATAAACACTGGTGGATGTCAACTAGACAATGTCAACAGCTGCACTTATAAAAATCTGAAAAGATTCAGCTATACCTACTAAACTGCAACTAGTCCCGTCTCTTATATTTCCTATAGCGGCATATGTATCGAAAATGTGAACGTTAAAGAAGGCCGATTTACAACGAATAAATGCCTTTGAAACGTAGGTATAAAGAAGAGTCCTACAAATACGTCGGACGGTTCATCACACCAACACTTTTGTTCAAACTTCAGGTTTCGCAGAGTCTCTCCAGTTGCGCGCCAGGTGTGTGGACAAGCGTTGTCATGTTGCAAGATTAGTGGCAACAGGCTACCTCTAACACGACAAACTCGACGTCGGAGGTGTTTGTCTGGAGTCTGTATGTACTGAGAAGAATTTATCGTTGCCCCTCGTTCCAGAAAATCGGTCACATAAACTCGGTGAGCATCCTAAAACACAGTCAAAAGAAGTTTTTTTGCGGATGGTTGTGATTTGAACTTTTTCGCCAGAGGAGAAGACGGATGTCGATATTCAGCGCTCTGTCTTTTCTCTTCCGGTTCGTAATGATGGACCCATACTCGTCCCCCGTCACAATATTCAAAAGAAAGTCGTCTCCTTCGTCACGGTAGCGCTGCAAAAGTTGCTCGCAGCATTCCAATCGACGCTGTTTGTTCTCGTCTGTGAGACGGCGTGGTACCCCTCGTGAACAGATTTTACGGTATCCCAATTGTTCAATAATGAAACCGACACGTTTCTTAGATATTCCAATATGGTTTGCGATACGCTTTTGAGTGATTCGCCGGTCATTTTAAATCAAATCGTCGACGAGTTTGCTGCGATATTTATCATCTGTGGCACTGATCGGGCGTCCGCTGCGTGTTTCATCAACAATTATGGCTTTTCCAGGGTCGCAACCACGAAATTTTATTACCCATCGATTTACAGTAGACCTATCAACAGCATCGTCACCATAAACAGCCTTTAAACGACGATGAATCTCAGTAGGAGTAACTTTTTCAGCAGTTAAAAATTCGATAACAGCACGCTGTTTAACTCGCGTTGACCTAGCAATAGAACACGTTTCTATACTTCCGCATCTCGAAATACACTGGATGAACGCAACGACCTCAAACCTGCGCATGCGTATTGAGGGGGAATGTTACGTCCACATGCCACCTGGCGCGCTTCTGAAGGTCATTTCGTTCGCGCTCTATAAGCATGTGTGCATTCGTTTTCAGCCTACCCTCGTAAATTGCAGTCACTGCAATCGTTTTTGTTCTAAAATACAAGATATGTATTTCATAAATTAGAAGATGTAAGCAGTTAATAAGCTTAGAAGAGTGGGAAAAGTACTATCAGGGGCTATTAACAGAAAATCGAAGAGAATTTAGCGAAGCAACGGAAATAATCAATAATGAAGAGAGGAATCAAATAATAGTGGGCGAGATTACAGCCGAAGAAGTAATGAAAACGGCAAAAACTTAAAAAAAATGGAAAAGCTTCAGGACCAGGGGGGATCCCTATGGAATTTATAAAAAGTGCCCCTAGCGTATTCACGAAAAACTAGCAGAGCTTTTCAACAACTACCTAAACACAAATAAAAAGCTGAAGATTGGCAAAACGGCTTTATTACAGCCATACATAAATAAAGGAGATAAAAAGACTGCTCTAATTACAGAGGAATCTTGGTGCTAAGTGCAGTTGGAAGGTTATATGGCAAAATCCTTAAGGCGCGTATCGAAACTGAAATAACTGAAATAGAAGAACAAAACGGATTCAGAGCAGGCCGCTCTTGTATTAACAGTATATTCTGTCTCCAACAACCCTAGAGAAACACCTAGCACGAAACATTGAAACCCACCTAATATATATCGATATAAATAAGGCATACGACAGCGTACCGTTGGCTAAATTATGGAGAGCGATGACTGAAAATGGTATAAATAGAAAATATATAAACGCTGTAAAAACCTTCTACACCGACACAACGGGACAAATCAAAATCGTATCAGAGCTCTCCAGAAAATTTCAAATAAGAAAGGACTTCGACAAGATTTATTTAAATGAAGCACTAAGAATATGGAAAGCTAAGTGTCGAAATGTGGGAATTCCAATCGGGGATACATTCTTATATACCCTACATTTCGCCGACGATCAGATTATATGCGTTGAAGACGAGTTAGATGCCCAATATATGCTGAGCAAACTAAAAGAGGAATACCAGAAATGGAGCCTGCAATTAAACATGGAAAAGACGGAGTACATGGCAGTGGGTGTAAAGGCGACGAATTAAAAACATAAGTACCTACAAATACATTGGGACAGTGGTAAGCGAAAAAGGCGAACTTAAAATAAAAAGCAGAATAGCGCAAGGAAAGAAAGCCACACAACAACTCCATCCAATAATATGGAACAAAAGGTTAAGTAAACATACCAAGCGAGTCATATATAAGGCTGTTGTAGAAAGCGTAAGCACATACGGGGCAGAGGCATGGAGCATTACAAAAAGACAAGAACAAAATTGAAAGCAATGGAGATGGACTACTGGCGACGAAGCTGTGGTTTAACAAAGTTGGACAGAATCAACAACGAGGAGATAAGAAGACGAGCAGAAGTGGACATAGATATTGTAACAACTATAGAAGCAAAAAGGTTACTGTGGTACGGCCATATGAAACGTATGGGAGAAGAAAGATGGCCCAGTAAGATGTGGGAGTGGATCCCCGCCCAAAGAAGAAGACGTGGCCGGCCAAAAGAAACATGGGAAAGTGGAGTTAAAGTTGCCATGGAAAAGAGAAATTTAAATGAAAATAACTGGGAAGGCAAGTAAACATGGAGATTGGGATGCGGAAGACGTCAGCAATGATGTAGAAATCCGCAATATATACCGTGTGTCTACTTAAGTTGGCGCCATATGGAAAACTTTGTTATTATAAGTTTTACGAAAAAAAGTCATTCTTTATAAAAATCTCTGCTTTCGAAAACAATAATATTCAGCTATTCACATTTGACATCGAATGTACAGGGTGTCCACAAATTAAAAAAGTTAGATAGGAATTTTTTGACCACTTCAATTTTAAATTAAATTTTGCAAATCCTACTTGTAAAACACGTTATCTTTTATCTTAATTAAACAGTCATCATACTTCAAATGTTTAATCGCCTATCTGTAACATTTTAGCAATGTATGTAAATAATCAAATAATAATAAAGTAATACCCAACAAAATAATGAATTTTCTACGGTAATACACAAAAATAAACGGAACAGTTTAGAAGCTAGGTTGCTCTGACAATGACACTTCTCTTACCGAACGTCAGTGTAGTAACAAATAAAGAAATATGCCGGCGACAGTGAGTTTAGAAGAGAAAATTGAAGTTGTATGATGATCTACCCATAGCTGAATTACAACAGATATGGTTCCAGCAGGACGGTGCACCATGTCACAGTAGGCAGGATGTTAGGGAATACCTTGACAATATTTTTAATGGACGAGTCATACATAGGTATTCTGTGATTTTTTGGCCGGCTCGATCCCCCGACTTAACCCCACTAGATTTGTTTTCTTGTGGGGTTATTTAAAAGAGAAGGTATATCAACAAGGACCGTTTAGAAATGTAGACCATTTAGAACGGATAATAAGGGAAACGGTTCACGAAATCACTCCCGAGATATGTAGGAGTGTGTTACGAGAATTTTGTAAAAGAACAATTACATGTGTTGAACGCGAAGGTGGATACGTTGAGGCAGTAGCGAACTGAAGGTAACCGTTGCTACTTACGACAACATAATAGTTGTATTTGTAAAGTACTATGTATGTGTGAAAAATAAATGTTCTGTATTAATTATCTTGTTACATATTATTCATTCGCATGCGTCGGTAAAAGGTTACGGATCAGCAATAAACATTTGAAGTATGATGACTGTTTAATTAAGATAAAAGATAACGTGTTTTACAAGTAGGATTTGCAAAATTTAATTTAAAATTGACGTGGTCAAACAATTCCTATCGAACTTTTTCAATTTGTGGACACCCTGAACATTCGATGTAAAATGTGAATAGCTGAATATTATTGTTTTCGAAAGCAGAGATTTTTATAAAGAATGACTTTTTTTCGTAAAACTTATAATAACAAAGTTTTCCATATGGCGCCAACTTAAGTAGACACACTGTATATATATATATACAGGGTGAATAAAAAGTAAGGAGCATCGATGCTACGGCCTTAAATAATACCATTACAAAAAAAACTTTCTAACAAAAGTTTCCTATCAAGTTATTTGTCACAATTTGGCGTTTTTCATTTTTTTTGGATTGTCATATGTTTTAGCTATGACGTCATTGACTTTTTTTTAAATGGCAACCTATACTTTTTATGGCATGACCAGTTAGTGCTTTTTATTCTCTATACAGCCATCTAAAAATATTATACAATTGCATAATAAAAACTTCAAGAACAATCACGATATACATTTATTTTTGTCACTGGCAATATTTTTCATCAGGTAAGATAAACGAAAGACAATAGTAGGCAATTGTTGGAAAATGTTTAAAATTGAACAAATGCAAATATGTAATGTTAATTACAGATTATAAATAATTTTATATAATGAAGCCCTCTTTCCCACTTTTCAAATTTATCCTGTATTAATTTCCGTCGTTATGGAAACAAATAGTAGGTAGTAAATTGAGTTGCCTACATTTAGGCGATTCTTAAAGAACCTTTGAGAAGCTATATCCCTGAAAGGAAACACTTTTGACCATACATTTATTAACAAAAAATGTTTGTTTTCATGTATACTTTAAGCCCTAGAAGTTTGTCCCTGCAATGCATTAACACCCTGTATATTGATCTTATAAATGTACATTATTTTTTACCATTTAGTCGTATTGTGTATAAAGTATAAGTTTTAAGTTTGGAACGCTTTATACCGGATGATAACGAGTTCATGTACTTTACGTTTTGAATCGAATTTTAACCTGAACACCAAATTTTAAGATTCATTGTATTATAATTGCTCCTTCGGTGTAACTGGCAGCTGTTTTAGCTACGTTAGAGTAGGTAAAACATTCTAGTTTGATGTTTTAGTTGATATTGGAAGTAATTATTTTGTTTGCGGTGATTTTCTGGGGAACCTATTCATTTCTTTATTCATGTGAGGCACTAGGTCTATGGGGAGTGTCTGGTTGATTGTGTGCCATGTAATGTCGGTTTCCATCTGAAGGATTTTCGTCTGAAAATTATTTTAGTTTCATAGTATTTTACGGCTTAGTCCAGACCTATCGTTGAATGACATACGTTGTTATGGTCCAAACGATCGTTTCCGTCAGCCCGCCACAAACCGATGGAAACAGTTCTTCGACCACCACGGGGGGGGGGGGGGGGG
>JABXWE010103034.1:0-14711 GCA_014611495.1 Limonius californicus | reverse complement strand
CGTACGTGGTTCCAGGACCATAACATTCCACTACTAAAATGGACGTCTTCTTGTCCAGACTTGTCTCCAATCGAGACACTTTGGCATAACATGAAGAAACAATTGCGGAAAAATCCCGCACGTACAGTACCTGAATTAAGAGCTACCTTGCAGAACATATGGAATAATATTTCACCAGAAGAGTGTGCAAGACTTGTAAACACAATGCCTAGCAGAATTAAGGCGGTGATTGCTAATAAAGGCGATGTAACCCAATATTAAAATCTGGCCGAACTATTATGACCCATCAGTTGAGCCACATTTTTTGTTATACAAAGATTATCCCTTACGTAAATTAAATATAGTTTTCAATTTTTATAAGTTAAAAGTCTATATTTTATTGTAGTTGTAATAGTTTTGTTGAAATGTTTCACCATTTGTATAGATTTCGCATTATATTGAACCACCTATCCAAAAAAGTGTGCCGGCCGAACTATTATGAGCCTGGGCTCGTACAACCTACAACAAGTTAAACACATTAATAAGAGAGGTGAAAAACAACTATTTTAGGGAAAGAATACAAAAGAGCGAAAACAGTAAGCAAATATGGAACACAATCAACACCTTGCTATCGCCGACAAATACCATAAAGGAGATAAAACAAATAAAAAATTCTGAAGGTACACTAACAAATGATCCCATGGAAAGAGCCAATATCTTCAATAGACACTACATAAATGTAGGAAAACTACTTGCTAATAAAATAACTCGCCCTCCTAATCCAACCCGCAAACTTGCTCCGAAATGTAATGCTAACTCGCTATTCCTAATTCCAACAGACAGTGATGAAGTTAGTAAAATTATCAAACAACTAAAAAATAATAAAGCCCCAGGTTTGGATAACTTAACATCAGAAACATTAAAGAATGTAGCTGAAATCATCGCTCAACCCTTAGCAATAGTAATAAACAAAACATTTGAGACGGGAGACTGCCCAAAAGTATTTAAAACGGCAGTTATAAAACCCTTATTTAAAAATGGTGACAAAGAAGTTCCGGAAAATTATAGGCCTATCTCACTGGTGGCTAACATCGCGAAAGTATTCGAAAAGGTGTTAGTACTAAGAGTTAAAGCATTCATAAAGAAATACCAACTAACAGCTGGGGAGCAATTTGGTTTCCAAGATGGACTCTCCACACAAGATGCAATAATCACCCTAGTAAACCAGATACAAGAAGGACTTGATGAAGGTAGCCCATGCCTATGTATCTTCATAGACTTAGCCAAGGCGTTTGATACAGTAAACCACGAACTACTACTATCAGCCTTAAACAACATAGGAATTCGAGGGACTGCTAACAAACTCTTCAAATCTTACCTACAAAGCAGGGAACAGTACGTAAAGATAGACAATGTTATTAGTGAGAAGGCAATAGTAGAATGCGGAGTACCACAAGGAACCGTCTTGGGCCCCATATTATTTACAATATACATAAATGATTTATTTGAACTGCATTCGAAAGGGAAAGTCCTCGCCTTCGCTGATGACACCACCATTTTCTATAAAGGAAACACTTGGGAAGACCTAAAACATGAGGCTGAAATGGATATGTTGTTAATAAAAAAATGGTTTGACTGGAAATTATTAACAGTTAATTATAAAAAGACCAAATTTATCTCTTTCACCTGCCACAATTACAATCGCCCTCCTTTCAATATGCTAACCATCAAAGATGAGCAGGGACACCAGATAAACTTTGAACATGTCAACCAAATTAAGTACCTAGGGGTTTACATCGATCTTCATCTGAGATGGGAAACCCATATACTTACTGGCTAAAAAGCTTCGATGTCTACTGTTTAAATTCAAAATACTAAAACAAGTCCTGGATCTGAAAACCTTAAAAACAGTTTACTTCGCACTCGTAGACTCCTTGCTACAATATGGTATAACAGCATGGGGTACAGCTCCTAAAAACGATTTAAAAATCATTGAATCCTTGCAAAAGAGATTTCTAAAAATTATATTCAACAAACCATTTTTGTACCCAACAAAACAACTATACCTGGACACAAAAATCCTTGACATAAGATTGCTGTATTTCAAATGCATCATAAACTACCAATTTAAAAACAAACATAAATTAGAAGTAACCGACCATCAGCATAATACCAGAACCAAAAGCAAAAACCACAGCAAATTACACAGAGCTGGGAAAAAAGTTGGTCAGAAGTCTGTCAACTTTATTGGGCCAAGGCTATTCAACCTAATCCCCAAAGAAATCAGATGTATAAAACTACTTACGCATTTCAAAAAGAAAATCATGAATTGGATACAAACACAAGATCGGCTCAAAATCATAGCATACGTAGAAAAATACTTACCTCTAAGAAAAGGTTCTCCCAACAACATAAAATCTTTATATTTATGCAATCATAGTTGCTTACACTCGTAAACAGGAATCCCTACTCTCCTACTCTATAAGATACTTTTCTATTTTATTTTTTTCACTGCTCCCCTGGAAATATGTTAAGTTTTACACAATAAATTAAGAATGTAACATAATTAGATACGATTTTGTACTTAATAATAATTTAATTAAGACCTAACCATAAAACCATGTAACATAATTAAGTGCAATCTCACATAGACTGATAAGTAGTTACTAAACTGTAGACACCTAAAGAGTGCAATACATAAATTAGTTGTAATCCTAGGAATAAGATAGCTAATAAATTCAATATTGTACCGGATTTTCTTACAAACCTCACGCACAAGCTATGCTTCAGTGAGTATTAATTCAGTTTAATTAAAGCATTAAGGCACCAACTTTTTTCTAGACGTAATCAAAACAAAAATTGTAACCGTAATGAAAACTGTAAATTTTACGAGCATGTTTTAAATAAACCTTATTATTATTATTATAATAGCGTCGTGTATAATGCACTATTATGCATACATTTTATATTTTTGCATAAATTTTATATTTTTATTTTTTCCCGATTGGTTTCCAATTTTATGTAACAGTGGTTTTTTATAACATCATAGCTTGTTTTGCATTTTGTATGAGTAAGGTCGCAGATTGTTTAACGTAAATTAGTTTTCACAGAAGTTGGATAAACACTAGGTTCTGCAGTAAGCCCTTGTTTATTGAAGATAGATCTTGTTTATTGTAATATTTCTTTGAACGTTTAAATCCCTTTTAACACTTCATTCTTTCTAAATTACTTGTGCTTGCTATTAGTAATTTGCTGCTATTGTAATGTAAGGCTTTGGCTAGCATGTTTCAACTATTTTATGATGCATTTCTGGAGAAGTTCATTGTATTTGTATAAATAAAAGTATTTTTAAAAGCTCACTTACGAGTTCAATTTTATAAAGAAAAAGTTCGAAACACTCCTCTCCCTCCAGAACGAATTATAACTCGATGGGGTACATGGTTGGAGGCCGCTATTTTTTATGCAAATAATTTTCAAGGGATAAAAAATGTCATACACGAAATCAACGATTCGAGTAGTATTGCAGCTGAAAATCGCAAAAAAATAATTAAATCATCAACAGTAGCACAACAACTGGCATTCATTAAAGGCAACTGCAGTTTTGTGAAATTGGGGCAATTATTTTGGAAAAATTTAATTCGGTAATGAAAAAAAATTCTGATTATGCTGTTTTAAAAGTCATTAAATAGAGTTCTCAATGGCGAATTTGTTGAAGAATTAAATTTAGATCCTAATATAATTTCAAAATTTGCAAATGCCCCATTCACGTCGGTAGATGTTGAACGATCGTTTTCAATTTACAAATACATGTTTACCGATAGAAGACATAAATTTCTTCTTGAAAATTTTGAAAAACATTTAGTTGTAAGTTGTTTTCATAATAGTGATAACTGTAAGTATAGGTAATTAATTATTCTGTATTGCTGTAATTTTGTTAATAGAATAAAATGTATTAAAAATGTTTTATTTGTGAATTTGAATGCTTATACAATTTGTTTTTAACTTTTTAACATTTATCAATTTATCATAAATCGTTTTTAAAGCCGATTTTGAACATATGCTACTGCATATTTTCAGAATTTACTGCATATATTTAAAAAATAGTGTGCATATATATGCGCATATTTCCGCTATAATCAACTGCAAATATACCGTTCTCTAGTTGTAACTGTCAAGAAATCAGTAGCTGCGATTGCAGGAATTCGTAAAATTTGCTTTCATACTGCAATGTATAGTAACATAATTGTATTTGAAAGAGCGAGATCTAGGACGCGGTTCTCCAAGCATCTCTATGCACTGCAGCCATTATTGGCTTA
Source organism: Limonius californicus (assembly GCA_014611495.1). Lineage (NCBI taxonomy): Eukaryota > Metazoa > Arthropoda > Insecta > Coleoptera > Elateridae > Limonius > Limonius californicus. Next base: position 10,416 of record JABXWE010103034.1, on the reverse strand, counting down.
TTGTACACCCTTACTATGAATTTTGCCTACCTGGCGTAGTTACATTTAAAAGTTTTTAGTAAACCACTGATGTATCCTGTCATTTAATCTTAATAAGGTTAACAAGTTATGGCACTGCGATAGGCATCGAAAAGTGTTACCAATATGAAGCTTAGAAATTACTAGATTCTAATATTAATTCTGTTTCTTGCCGCCCGCTAAGATACAGTGGTTCTGCTGTAGATAAAAACCTTTAGGGATTATATCTAACAAAACACTTCAATAGAATGAAACAGTCCAATTTTTATTTACGACTATCTGTGGTTTTTTTTTATTAGCTTTGGCCATCTGGTCCGCTAATCCTTTCTAACAGATTAGTTAGGTAATTTAGAGTTTACAAGGACACATGGACTGCATGTTCTGGGTGGTTTGGATGTTCAACACCTACATTCTAAACTACTCCTAGACACTGTGTGAAATAAACATGTTCAAAAGTAAATATGCGTTTTAATTGAGGTTATATTTAATAGAATTAAATTTCTAGCTTGTCTTTGAACACCTAGATGTTCTAGGAGTATATTTCCCCCGTTGTCTTAGATCACATAATTAAGTAATAATTGTTTTAACTTTCGTACAACTTCAGTTAACCCAGCACCAGCATCGACACGAACTGAAATAAAACCTAAAAAGTGTCCTCAAACACCTCGACAACACAAACTACATAAAGAATTCAGGAGACATATTTATTATTTTAAAACTTACAAACCTCAATACACATTGCATACTAACATTACTTAAAGCAGAAATCACCGGCTTTATAAATGCACAATTTTGGTTTTGTAAACACAACTAATACACCAAATGTGATATCCGTTTGGGAGATATCACACAAATCTACTGTCAAAATATTACAGATACAAATAGGTAGGTATATTAAGGCGACACAACACCCATATATGCATAAAAACGCAGCTAGTTTAACAGAGGTGTTTCGAGAAGCTTCTCAAAACCAACCAAACATAAATTGGAATCAGCAACTAGCTTGCTTGGATAATTCATATTAAAAAATAAATACCAAAATTTAGGAAAATAACTTCTAATGAGCAAATCTCAATGAACAATAATGATAATAATATAAGTAAATGCAATAACTTGAAAAACGCAACTAAATAATTAATTAACCTTGGCTTAGATACAATAATCATAATATACCTTGAACTAGACACATTTAGTAGCAATTTGAACGTTTTATCTTACTGAGCACTTTATAATACCATATTAACCACAGTAATGTAGCACAAGGCACATTTACAGAAGCAAATTTCTTAATAGCACCGTGTAGTATTACTGTGCAATACAAAGGTACTTCTAACTACATCAAGGCTGAAAGCAAACATTTCTGCACCTGTTTTACACTTATCAGCTATCTATAACAAAATACCTCTGGTGTACCCTTTTCACTGCCTAGTAATATACAATTCATGCTAAAAAATGTAAAATAAAATTGTCTTCAGGGAAAAAAATATATACAAAAATGAAGAACTGTCTGCAGCCATTAACTGGTAATTAAAATAATAAAAGCAATGTTTAAAATTATCACTGAAAAAAATGACGGTCTCTTAAACAATTCCGCAACATGATATAAAAAACTGATCACATTTGCCGTGCTACTTTACAATGATCATAAGACTGAATACTTTCAATTGACGAACAAGGAAGAAATACTTTTCACACGACACTCTAAACTATCGGTATGTTATAGTTGGCATTCACATTATAAGGCAGACAGTTGGTAAACATACTTTACAAAGGTGTGTAAACGTTTCAAAAAGGTAGAAGGTACAAAAGGGGTAAAAGCGAATACTTTTGGTTTTATCATAATACACATGTTTTTGATTTGTTTACGCTTAGCACTGAAACAAAAAATACAATATTAGTAGCTTGAAGGACTCCACCTCTAGACAAAACTTCATAGCCAGCCATAAAAGTTATAAGAGTTTACAGGGACACTCAATTAAACACAGACTGATGGCAGTCAAAATCAAATTTCAAGGAGCTTTAATAAATATAAAAATATAAAAGAATAAGATAAAAAAACTAATGGTAAAAAATGTACATATAATATGGAATATATCAACAGAAAAAAATACAAACATGGTAAGGTTGAATGGAGACGGTGGTTTGAGTATATAAATTATGGAAAAACCCCTTCTTCTCAGCTTCTCAGGGTCCTCTGCTGGACATAAGCCTCCTCCATTTTTTTATTTACTTTTATGGAGGGATGTTGGCATTTGCAAGGCCGCGCTTGCCATTGCGTGTTGGCCAGGGGAGGATGTAGGTATGGATATGATGTGGGTTTTTTGTAGAATCCAGGGATTTTGGACGTGTAGAATCCCTCGGTAATTTGGAGGTGAGGGAGAAAGCACGGCTCGCGTGGGCAGAGTCGCTTCCCTGAAGTAGGCCTACCTCCGCCGGGATCGCGGAGTGTCTACCCGCTACCCAAGGAAAAACCCCTTACCACCTCAATATTTAGAACACCTTGTAACAAAGTTTCCAGCCAGAACGCGGTTTTAAATTTATTGAGAAACTTTCTGCGTTATTATTTCGCCGGAAAGGCGCCGGTGGCACTGGTAGTCGCGAACCGATGAGCGATCCCACTCCGTACCCGGCCCGACCCGACGCCAGAACGAGTGAAATCAGCCGGACCAGCAGTATAAAAATGAATTTTCGAGGAAAATTCATGAACTTCTGAGTCAAAGCCTGGAGAAGGAAGAAGTCCAGCCCAGAAACCAGTCCTAGAACCAGATCTTCCAAGTCGAAATCCGGAGAGGAAGTCCAGCTCAGAAACCAGTCCTAGAACCAGATCTTCCAAGTCGAAATCCGGAGAGGAAGTCCAGCTCCGAGACCAGTATAAAGCCAGTCCAGTAACCTGAACTTATAAACCGCATCCTTTAACTAAACCCCGTTCACCGCATACCTGTAAATCCGAGAATTCCACTGAACACTGAATTAGTCTAGGGTGACCCTCGCTTTGACAGTTTAATCTATTGATTACTTTCCGTTCACCCTTACTTAAGACTGGGGAAACCTGCTCTTTGACAGGGTAATCCTGTTAATGATTTCCGTTCCACACTATTTTTGTTAGACTAGGGAAACCCCAGCTTTCATTTAGTAGAGGCCTTTAATTCTCCCGAACATTTAAAACGTATTTTATCCTGACCTGGGGGACACCGCATTGAAAGTGGTTTAAAGAATTTACTACGAATATCGCGACACTGTTTTGGTTAGGCTGGAGTGACCCGTGCTTTCCATTAGTGCCTGCATTAATAATCTAAACGACTACACAATACTGGCGAAAACACGAACATTCCACAGCGCCGCGATTACGACCGGCGAGTGCCACTGCGACGCCGGAAAATTCGAATCATTTATTTATTCCAGTTATAGGTAACCGGAACGAATTGCATACATTGTTAGGCCACCGAAAACACCAGCCCAAGGGAGCTGCTACAATCCAGTTGCTGCGAGTAACCCGTTTACTTTCCATTAATAAAATTTATTAGTTGTTTAGCAGTTGTGGCCTTCAGTAAGCGATACGTATTTCTGTAATTGAGTTACCATTTTCAGTAGGAACTGATGAACTTGGACTATCTAAAGTAACTTTGGCTGAGGAAAACCGCTGGAGATAAGTCCTTCACCAAGCCAACAATTGAAGTCCATTACAACTCCATTGTTGACTTGGTGAAGTACTTATCTCCAGAAATATTTCCTAGTCAAGTTACTTTATTTTTCCTATTGAAGATGGTAGCTTAGTTGCCGAAATACGTTTTTAGGTGTTCTAAATATCGTAGTGGTAAGTGGCTTTTCCATAGTTTAAATACAAATCTGCATAAGAAATTAGGGAATGGAGAATTAAGCAAATAGGAATAAAGGAAAAAGACAACTTCATGGAAGCACTGCATGTAAATTTTAAAGTACAGGATGAATAGTAAAAATGAAGTAAACAAGGCAGTGAAGGAAGCAAAAAAGAACTTTTTGGTTTGAAGATAATACAGAAAATTGAGACTACTTGTGCTACAATTATTAAGATTAAAAGAACAAGAACAAAATCACAAATATTGCAGATACGTAGAAATTTAGTTAGTAATCAGAAAATTATGGTTAAAGTGTGGATAAAATATTGAGAAGAGCAGTTTGCATTAGAACAATGAAACAATGTTAATTAATAAGTCAAAGTTTCATTAACAATTATTATTAATTTCCACGAAGTAAGGCAAAGAGGAATTAAGAAAAGGATAATGATAAACCAGTCATACAAATAGAAAATATTGATAACAACAGTAAAAATAGGGAACACAATTAGAACCAGGGGCGTGCGCTCCAGGGAAGCAAGGGAAGCATTGCTTCCCTTTAAATTTTGATAGAAAATAAAAATTTATTATAAAACAATATTCCGCTGTCACACAATTCACTAATCTCTATTAATGCAAACCGCCCACCCACAGCCCCACACTCATCTCTATCGAGTGTCGCATGTGCGTTGTGGTGAATTTTTGGAAGCAATTCGAAAGTCTGCCTACTGCCTACGCTTTTTGTATGAAGGGTACAAGTGCAAAGCATGCTGCAGGTTGGTGACCTTGCCGATTTACTTGCTGCCCCTTAGTGACCGAAGTAAGCAGTTTTCGAATTGCTTCTTAACAAAATTGTCCTCATGGCTATGGCTTCAACTTAGTCTTCTATGTCCGGGATAAATATTCAGGCGATACAGCCAAGTGTGTGTAATTGTGTTGTGTGTGGTGTATTAAAAAAAGGATTTTTCACATACAGTTTTAGGGAAAAATTAGAAATAATTGAAAAGGGTAGACCAAAACCCGCGCTAAAACATTTAACAACTAAAGTGAAAACGTGCACTAGATATTTTAATGTGGATATGTATGAACATAACGAATGGTTAGCAGGTTGTGATATTTCAAATAAACTTTTTTGTTGGTCGTGTCTACTTTTCATAAATAAAAAAGGCGTTTGGAATAAAAGTGGGTTTTCCGACTTAAATAATGTACATAAAGTTATAAAGAGGCATGCAATATCTCGGTCTCACTTGAAGGCGGTAATTAAGGAAAAATTATTTGGAAAGTCGAGCATCGAGCATGTTATCGATAATCAGTTGAAAATAAGTCATCGTCAGCATAATGAACTGGTGGAAAAAAATCGTGTGATATTAAAAAGGTTAATAGATGCTGTTTGTTTTCTTGGAGAACGGGAACTCGCTTTTAGAGGTCATAATGAATCTAGTAGTTCCACAAATAGGGGAAATTTCGTGGATCTACTTACGTTCTTATCGAAATATGACGATTCTTTAAAATGCCATTTAGAACAGTCTAGCGTATTTCGCGGAACATCAAATCGCATTCAAAATGATTAATTTCTGCTGTTGCTGCAGTTGTTTTGGAAAAAATTAAACAAGAAATAGAAGCACGCTTTGTTGCAATTGTCCTAGACGAAACAACCGACACTACAAATATTAGTCAGCTTTCTGCGGTAGTACACTATGTAAAAACCGATGGGAAAATTCAAGAACAGTTTTTAGGATTCCTCGACGTAACAGCGGATCGACAGCAATATCCTTATACAAAATCGTGTGTGATATTGTCGAAGATATTGAATGCGGTGCTAAACTCGTTGCCCAGAGTTATGATGGAGCGGCAGTAATGGCTGGAGAATTAGGGGGTCTTCAAACCAAAGTAAGGGAGTCTTTTCCAAGTGCATTATTTGTACATTGTTTTGCTCATCGGGTAAATTTAGTTCTGTCGCAGTCAGTAGCACACATTAAAGAATGTAAAATCTTTTTTTCGACCCTTAGTGGAATGGCTGCTTTCTTCTCAAGATCTTTAAAACGTTCTCGAGCGTTAGATTTGATAGTACAAAAAAGATTGCCCAAAGTTGCTCCCACACGATGGAACTACAATGGAAGGCTTCTCTTAACGGTGTGTGAATACCGACATCCTTTAATTGAATTATTTGAAAATATTTTAGAAAACAGTTGTGATTGGGACACTGAGACCTTGAATAGTTCTAGAGGTTATTTAGATTGTTTAAAAAGAGACTATATAAGAGATAGATAAGAGAATAAATCAATCAAATGACATTGGATTCTGTGTTAAAAAAGTGGAGGAATTTAAAAACATTATAAATAAACAAAGAAATGAATTTGATAAATTTTGGGAAAATACAGTTAACACCGAGGAACATCTACAACCCCAAAGAAAACGAATACGAACTGACAATGTTGGGGACCTTAAAACTTCATATCGAAGACTTTTGATTGAAATAATAGACCAGATTTCTGAACAATTAAATAATAGATTTGAAAATATTAATAATTTACAATTTCTCGAACTATGTAATTTTAGTGAATTTAAAAACAAACCTTTTCCGGAAAAAGCTTTTCAATCCTTAATTGACAGTTATGAAAACAATTTTGATATAGTTGCATTGCAGTCTGAACTTACCGTAATATATGCTACTGAAGAAGTAAATACGAAAAATAATGCTAGTGACTTACTGAACTTTTTAAACGAGACGGGGTTAAATAAGGCGTATTTGGAAGTCATTAAATTGTGCGAGTTAGTAGTGACAATTCCCGCCACTAGTGCTTCAGTTGAACGCAGTTTTTCTGTACTAAAACGCATTAAAAACTTTGTAAGAAATTCAACAGGCCAAGATAGACTTTCAAAATTATCAGTTTTATCTATAGAAAAAGATCTCGTTAAGGAAATGTCCGAACATCCACGATTTTACGACAACGTTATTACCAAATTTGCTAAAAAGGACAGGAGGATCGAATTACACTATAAATAAGAAGGTTTTTTTAAATATGCTTCCCTTTCTTTAAATCCCACGGCACGCCCCTGATTAGAACAATCAGATATGGAAGGGCTACTGGAAAACACAACATGCTACCGGTAATGATAATAAAACTGAGAAAACAGAAAATGTTGAATTGATTAACTGATATTTGTTGAATACCTAAAGGATGGGAACAAAATACAATACTACCGTTGAATAAAAAGGCACGTCAAGTACCTAATTATGACAATTATTGAGCATAATTATATAAGGACAAAACATTGTGAAAAAATAAATTTAAGAATACCACAAGCAAAGCCATGAAGAGCAGCAAGTAACAAACTTCAATGCAAGTGATTTTACCGGGGAGTAATAAGGAGACACAACAGGAGAGAGCAGTAGAGGAGGATGAGGAAACAATCATTGTACCATCACAGGAAGAGGTTAATAGAGCTATTAAAAAAATAAGAAATGACAAAGCCTCAGGTGGTGATACGATAACAGGCGAAATGATAAAATGGGGAGGAGAGACACTACCTGAAAGATACACTGATAAAGGAGATCTGAAGAAGAAAAAAAATACCAGAATAGTGTAAAATGGGAGTGTAGGTGCCGATACTAAAAAAGGGCGATCCTGAAGAGTGCAGCAACTACAGGGAGATCACGCTGCTTAATGTAGTGTATAAAATACTAACAACACTTATACAATAGAGATTAGTAGAACGTACTGAAGAATGTATAGGGGACTACCAGTATGGTTTCAGGCCTAGATTGACAACATGTATTGCAGCAGATTAAAGAAAAATGCCCTAAATATAATATTGATGCACATATGCTGTTCATTGATTTTAAGCAAGCATTTGACAAGGTCAACAGAACTGGCTTATTCAAGGATATGGAAAACTTGCAGATACCACCTAAGCTGATAAAACTGACAAGAATGACTCTAGACGAATCAAAGACAATGGAAAAAAATACCAGAAGGGACAACTGACAGCTTTGTGATTAACATGAGGGTCCGACAGGGTGATTCTCTCTCAGCAACATTATTTAATATTGTAATAGAGAACATAGTAAGGAAAATAGGAGGACAAGGAGACAATAATAACTAAACAGGCACAAATGATTGTGTACGCCGATGGCCTTGTAATAATTGCAAGAAATAAAACCGCACTATGTGAGGCATTTACACGACTTCAACAGGCATCAGAAAAGAGAGGATTACAAGTGAACGAAAACAAAACAAAATACATGCGGCAGCAGAAAAACAAAAGCAACAAAAAAGATTTAAGAATAACAAGGTACATATTTCAAGAAGAGCAAACAAATAAATACCTTGGAATAAATATAATGATTTGAATGATAGAAGGGAAGAAATAAGAGATAAAGTACAAGCCAGAAATAGAGCATATTATAGCAACAAGAGCAATCTGAAAGATAAGAACTTAAGTAAGAAAACAAAATTACGAATATACAAAGGACTAATAAAACCAGTGGTTATGTATGCAGCCGAGACACTTAGCTTAACAAAAAGGGACGAAGAACAGCTAAGGATATGGGAGAGAAGAATACTCAGAACAATACTAGGACCAAAGAAAACCAGTGATGGGAAATACCAGCCGAAGATGAACCATGAAATATTGGAAGAAATAGAAGGAAAGGACATTGGTAGAGCAATCAAAGCATAGAGACTGAGGTGGATAGGGCTTATATGGAGAGCAAACAATGACAGAATGGTAAAAAGGATAACCCAATGGCAACCAACTCTTGTAAGAAGAAAAGGCAGACCAAGAATGAGATGGATGGAGCAAGTAGAGGGCGATATTAAGGAAATGAAAATCGTGAGATGGAAAGAAAAGACGACATATAGAAAATAGTGGAAAGACCTAGTAGAAAAAGCCAAAACACACAAGCAATTGTAAAGCCAAGGAGGAAGACAAGGGGACTAATCCCCCATCCAAAAATACCTTTTTCTTAATAATTGAAGTATTAAAAAGCTTAATTTTTATCAATTTCAAAATTATTTTAAGACTGCAATTTATTTTTATGTGTAAGTAAATGGCAAATATCACCCAATTTCACACTGAAACAACAACCCCAATTTTTGTTGCAGTAGGCTAGTATGACAAGGCACAGAATTTTGTACAAAATTCTACAAAACGTGTAGAAGAAATTCTGCACAAATAGGTCAGTATTACCTTAACATCTATGAGAAAACTGTGAAAATAACCATACGACTGTATATAATGTATCTTAAACCTATCAATTTTCTTAATTGTTTACTGCTGTTTCTGAACAAAATTCACAAAATGCCGTATGACACGATACAGAATGTTGTGCAAATTGTTTTTACAAAATTCTGAAAAACAATACAGTACAAGACGCCAAAAAATTAACGAGATTCGTGGTTATGTAAACAACAGTAAACAATTACTATGAAACATCGCTAGAATTCTACATTATCGACAGTCACATAATTGTTTTGATTATTTTTTAAACAGTCCTATCAACCAATCGTAATGAGACAAAATTTCAAATCGACCAATAGCATCAAAATTACACTGACTATTCGCTAATAGTGAATTACACTGACTATTCGCTAGTAGCAAATTACAGCGACTATTTTTTCACATTGTTTCATTGGGTCTTTGTTTAAATAAATGCATAAAAAGTTAGCATTGACTTGGTTGTTAAGGTAGCGCAGCCATTTGTCTCAGTATAAACATTAAAAATTCAGCACCGTCGCCATTATTAAGTACAATTCAGATTTCGCTTTTGAGATTTTCTCTAACATAAGGTGAGTGAATTGGCATAAATTCAAAGAAACTTTACAATTAGTAATCTTACAGAAACCAACATGAGCACGAGATTTGGTCAAAGCTCAGCTGATTCAATACAAACGGCTGTTGAAAAAACAACACCAATCAACACCAAAAAAAGCAAGAACACTATATGGAAACAGTTTTCAGAGTTTTGCCTTGAACGTAATTATGAGTTATCTGCATCAACCGAGGTGAAACAAATCGCATCAATTTTGGAGGACTGGACATATAACATGCGCAAAAAAAATTGAGAAAACTACAAAGAATCTGTTGTCAAAACTTTGTGGAATGGAACTGCAAAACTTACCCAGAAAAAATATTTCAGGGATTATAATAGAAAAATTGTTCCTTTCAGTGATATTGTATTTAAGACAGCGTGAGACGCGCGTAATTGTAAACGTCGAGAACTTCAACAAATTCCCGAAAAAAGAAAATCATCTTCTGCAGCTCTCAGGAAAGAAGAAATAGAACAAATGATAGCAGCGTGGGACGAAAATACTCCAAATGGCTTACAAGGAAAGTTTTATCACACTGCTAGCTACGAACTGGCATGGAGAGGCGGAGAAGCAACAAAAGCATTAGTGCAATATTTTAGAGAAGAAATAGATCATTATGGAAATCATACTGGAAGGATAGAATATAACCCGATAATTTCTAAAACCGCACAAGGTGGATTGCACAGGTTAACTGATTAGCAAATTTTTAACGCCAAATAAAAATGACTCTGACAAATGTCCGGTACGTCTTTTTCATAAATTAATGTCAAAAA
>JABXWE010103033.1:0-13577 GCA_014611495.1 Limonius californicus | reverse complement strand
CCAACGATTTCATCAATTATAATTATTATTAAAAATAAATTACATAGCAATATATATATATATATATATATATATGTATATATATATATATTTTTTTTATTTGTACATCTAATACAAACTACGTAACAAAATAATGTGTAATGTGCCTACCATTGAAAAAAGTAATATTAATTGTGAATCCCTAATTTCTGTTGCATCAGGTGCCATGATCAAGTGGTACATAATTTAGCAATTTTCTTTCTTTCTCTGGATTGTTTTACAGCTTTTAATCCTTCTTGTTTAGCATATTGTCGCATTCGCAGTAATACAAAATAATGCATGCTATACGATATAATATCGTCTTTGTGTTCCTTGCAAGGGAACGTGAATTTATAATGTTCGCATACGTGATTAATACAATCTTCGTAAATATCCGAAGACACCTTTACATTTTCGCTAAAGAATTTTTCTATAAAATTAAATAATTTAAACATATTCAAATTGGGGTGAAGAAGAAAACGTCTCGTTTTTAAATTGGTTAATTCGGCTTCTCTAGCAATTGCATGATTGTTTAAATTGTAAGTGCATCAAGGCAATCAATACACTTTGTGAATTTTTTTAAGCGCTTACAAACAAACCCTGTAACATAATACAAAATACAATTTATAATTTCAGGTTTAGCGTAATCTTGTCCCTGAAAAGCGTCGTCGCACTCCCATCGCTCAGTATCAATAAGCCCATCTAACCTTGTTTTTAAATTAAGGACATGTACAGATTGATCGGGAGTTTTTTCCCACCAACATTCTACATCGCTAATGTTTAAATAAGGTGCTAGAATATCATCGGAAACGGAGCAATTGCCAAATTTTGGAGGCTTCAGCAGCTTATAAATAGACAGTAGTTTATATAAGCGCATAAAAGTACAGAAAGTTGGATGGTCGTTCTGACAGCCTGCTTGGCGAATAGTCCCAAAAAATAGCTAAAAATAATAATACTACAATATACAAACTTAAAGTTGTAATTAATAATTAGATCTTTGCAAATATCAATTAAAGATTGTATTGAGACTCGTAATCCTTCTGCAGTGCTCTAAAATTAAATTAAGGTAGCTAATCTTTAAAAAACAATTTTATTTAAACATACCGATGTTAAAAATTCATTTTTTGTTATATTTCCACAAATCAGCATAGTTTCCCAATTGTTCAGCCATTTTAAGGATTCTTCTAAGACCTGAAAATCTGAGCTGTCTAATTTAACGCCTTCTCTAATTGTTTTTCTATTCATGCAATCGAAGAGATTATTTATAAGCCTGGTAAAAGTAATAGTTGGACCTGAGCTTGCGAATCCTCGTGTTTCCCTTTGTTTATAGTAGGACAAACCATCAGCTACGGAGTTACTAAATATTTGAGTTGCCAATTTTACCCTCATTTTGAGCATATTGCTTGGTTGGATATGGTTTTGAGTAATTTTCGGACAAACCCTTAGGTTTCCAGAATTTTTAGTATCGACTTCAAAAAGTAGGCGATAATATTTCCACTATATACGACCGCATTGAGTCTAAAATTGACAAATAACTTTTAGTTGCTTAATGTCATTTTTGGGGGTATTTTACGTACCTCGAGGTGTGTTACACTAAATAATCTATTCCCTATGCATTTAAACAGATGTGGCGTGTCGGAAAAGGCATAAATTTTTTTAGTATCATCTAGTGGATGTTTCATATAGTTTTGTACCTATTTAATTCCCCATAAATACCAAACTCGGTCCACATTTTTCGATTGGTCGCGGCTCCATCGCAAACAATGCCATTTACAATCGCACCGGCTTTTGTTAACTATTATTAGATACAATACATTATTATTAGATACCTAATTCCGCAGAGTTGTCACGCACCACAGACACGTAAGAGTTTCCATAGTAAATTTAAATCATATTGCTCAATGCATCATCCAAACATATATGTATTTTTGGAAGCATTAAAAGGAATGCAAACGGATACTTACATACGAATTAATAGTTGTAATAGCCGGAAGGAACGTCAAACTCGAAGAAAAATGCTTACTTGTCAAAATTTTGCCAGTAATAAAATTAATCAGTATGAAAATAAGGAAATTGGACGTTTAGATATTATAAAATGTGTTTCTTATAGATTTGGAAATATAGTTGTGTAAGTTTTTGTAGAAATAGCATTTAATCTTAATACACCTTGTAATTTACAAATGTGTTTTTTCTAGGCAAATAAAGTTTTAAATATTTCAGTGAACTCTTGTTGTTTTATTTATATAACTATGTCAACCCTATTACATATAGCAGGTAGACAGCGGACGGGAACTGAAGTGCGAAAATTGTTAGGAACTTGAACATTGACGGGAATGGATGCGTTGGATTAGCGGACCCTTACGACGCACAGGTACTACAGATTATCTTGACGGGAATTGAAGTGAACCGGTATTTTCGTATCGTTGAAACATGGCATAAAGGCATTATTTCATTTTTCCTTAAAAATTCATAAGCAGACGAATTTCTTATATGCAGCAGGAGAGAAAGCAATAACCAATCAGTGGTATAACGTCTGGATGTTTTCTTTTTATATTTTGCTAATTTAATGCACTCTGTAATTAACATTATTTGTTCGGATGGTAAATTAAGTTTTTTTATGTCCTCTTGAATTTTTGTCTCCGATAAATTGTCATACTTATTTTAAATTTCTTCCAATCTACGTTTTAAGTGAACAAGCTTCGTGTTTAACTTGGTAATTTTCTTCGATTTAATGTTCTTTAATTTCCGTAGATTTTTAATTACTCTTTTTGCAGATTCGGATTTTGAACGAATTCTGAACACATTTTGCCTCTTTTGTCTTTTTATCTGGATATCAAACTGTTTACTTAACTTTCTACATTTATTGCAAGCAACTCCTGCAAATCCTCTATAGACAAGACAACAATTTACACTTCTTTTTTTAGGTTCTGGCTTGGATAGATACAACGGGCATTTTGGAAAAATGCTAGGTATAGCCCCTACTCTTAAAGTGGGGCGTTTGTACGGAATTGTTATCTGAAAGTCAGTTTTGGTCAATTAAACAAGCTACCTATGTATTTACAAAATGCAAAACTTACGCCTCCGCTGGACCAATGCCTTATGATATCATCCATTTGAAAATGCCGTTCACACACAACATCTTTTGTGCTTAATACACGATCACTTCGTGGTATATTTTTTATCCAAAGTTTCCGCAATTCTTCATTTTTCGGAGCCCCAAATAAAGAAAATTTACCTTCACAACCTTTGTAACCACTGTCACAGTTGGGCACAAATCATTTGTTATTAATTTCCAATCAGTTTTAGAAAAATGCTAGTTTAAATTACCGTAACACGTGATTAATAACTAAAGCACTTTGGCACTTGCTGCATTATGCATATGAGATACTATGCACGGAGCACGGACAGAAACCAAGCGGCGCCACCTAACGTAAAGCGTATGAACCGGCAGCGTTAACTTGCCACTTGCACTACAGTCGCAAAATCACCTAACCTATTACACACTGTGATTTTAAGCATAAAAAAACTCGAGGAAAAAGCTGTTTTTATTTAAAATAATTAAACACGTTGTTTTCTAATACAAAATTTAGAAGTAGTACTAATTGTAATTAATTATTCATTGATTATTTATAAAAATACTAACTAAAATGTTAATGTAATGAAAAGAAGAGAATTATTTTAATTTTTTTCGAAGTAATATTAATAATGTTAATGTTCGCTATAGTAACAACTAATAATTAAATGTTTTTCTAAATTGTCAATTGTAAAACTTCTTCTGTGGCTTAATATATTTTTGAAACGAGAAAAGCTTCTTTCAACATCCACAGTAGTGATTGGCGCATATTTAAACTTCGGTAGCAAATGTGCATTAACATTCAAACTGTCCTCCACTTCCCCTAGAAAAACGTTTGATATTTGTTCTAAATTTTTTTCTAAAACTGCATCAACTTTATTATTTATGGTTTGTGCTACTTTTCCTTTAGTATTAGATGATTCTGCGAGAAAATTTGGAACAATTTCTATTGATTCCGTTAAAAGCAGACCCTTTTCTTCCAACTTTTTAATTGATTGGCTTATGAATCCACAATTGGTTTTTAAAAATGCCAAGTTTTGTTGCCCTGCATTATTTTTTAAAAGTTCTTGGCATTTTTTGATAGAATTGGAAGCTCTATCTGTATCAATCACGAATTCCTTGAAACCATAAAAAAATCCGCGTAATATATTGCAGCTTCTAACCAGGTACCCCACCTCGTTATTATTGGTTGAGGAGGCAAAGGAGTCCCTCTAAATCTATCTTTTAATGATTGAACCCTTAAAGGAGCTTTTACAAATATCTTTTTACCATGTTTAATTAATCCATTAACCAGCGGAAATTGCATGCGAATAGTTTCAGCAACGCGATTTAAACCATGCGCTAAATATGTGCTGTGGATTAAATTAGAATAAAACACTTTTAACTTAGTCCCTGCCTTTACCATATATGCTGCAGCATCTGTTAACATTAACAATATCTTTTCGTTAGGAACTGGATTAGGTAGCAAGAAATTTGTTAAACTCGCATGGACAAATCTTGCAATGATGTTGCTGTTTGTTTTTTCTAGCTCTTTGGAAGCAATCAAGAAGGCTCTCGTTTGTATATCTTCATTAAGAATTCCAATCATCAGATTGGAAATATACCTCCCACAAACGTCTGTAGTCTCGTCCACACTAAACCAAATAAAATTAATATCAAACGTTTTTCTAGGGGAAGTGGAGGACAGTTTGAATGTTAATGCACCTTTGCTATCGAAGTTTAAGAGCGTTCGATCGGTATACCTATACACTGCTGCTATACAGAGGTTACTTTGCGCTAGTTTCATCGTTAAAAAAAAGATTTTGTAATTATGTTTCCTCTGCTTTATTAAGAAACCTGCCTTCAATGCCGATGATCGATTAGATTTATTTGAAAATTTTTGTTTATGGAGATAATTGGAATGCAACGACTGCATACAGTGGTTTAGTTAATATAATTTTATGCTCTTAATATAAAAGATATCACAATGAGGTTTTCACTGTTCTGTTCAGAAAGCTAGGCACTAGGGCACTATGCATTTGCATTTTTCGAAAACGATATTTTTATATA
Source organism: Limonius californicus (assembly GCA_014611495.1). Lineage (NCBI taxonomy): Eukaryota > Metazoa > Arthropoda > Insecta > Coleoptera > Elateridae > Limonius > Limonius californicus. The sequence continues at coordinate 8,437 of JABXWE010103033.1, read as the reverse complement.
AAATTAATCATGTCTAAAATTAGGTCATTTACGGAAGCATGTATCAATTAATCTAAATAATTAAAAAAAATGAAATGCATCATGCCCTCCAGTGGTCTTTTGTCGTAAAAATGGTTTAAATTTTATAAAAATTGGTTCATAAACCAGTACCTCACTACCCAAGCCCCCCTGCAGCTAATCCGCTTATCTATCGCTTTCAAATACCTTACCTGCTTTGCCATCTAAAATATAAACTTACCAACGGTAGAGTGGAATATTGTGACACACGTTAAAATACCGCATATTTTAATGGAAATATATCAATGAATATTGCAAAATAAAAATGATATTTTGATAGAATATTTAATTCTGAACACATTTTACATTTAAAACAACTGTAACTGATTTTCAAAAATTAATTAAATATTATGTCGGTCACTCTGGTGGGTGACACAAGTATATGTACCTAATAACTAATCTAACAAATGTTGTCAATAATTAATGCATATTTAAAGTCTTGTTTTTCTCATATAGAAAACAAATGTTAACTTAAAATAACATACGTCGTTTTTTATCTAAGCAAAAACCTCCATAATGGCTTGTAACGGTATTTTCGCCTAGGTTGTCCGCAACCCATTTCACTCTAGTTTGCCCTTACTCTTTTCCAGCATTTTGACTAGTACGCATGATTTAATTTAGTTAAACAGGATTTCCGGTAATTGATTCTCTGCATCTGACAGAAAACGAACGTGTCGTTGAGTTGGTTTCCCGTTAAAGTGTGTTTAACTGGAGTTATATCAATTTTCTGGGAAAATCATAGTTTGTAACGTAATCTTTGTAGTTTGATCGACTACGTTACTGACATTTATTGTCGCTTTATATCAACGTTCCGTTCCTTTCTTGATTTTTGGTCGTGTCAATCGTAGATTCGATTGGTAAGTTTTCTTTGCCTTTTTAAAAATAGCTGGCCTAATTTTCCTTGTATTCGAAATTAGACAACTTGGGAACGGTGAAATTCGTCTGAAGAATTGGTGCCTTCTATGGTGAAATCTGCTGCTTGCGAGAACAAATATTCGAATTCCATCCAGCCGCCGCAGTAAAAACAGCTGCACGAGCACGAGGCCGTTGCCCGAAACAAGAACCAGATTCCGGATTACCAAGGGAAGTGCAAATTTATGTTCAATCCTGATAATTTCGAGTTATTGTAAATAATCTTGTGTTTGTATGAACTTATTTATATTTTGGGGTAGATAAAATCTACGTTATAATTGTACAGTGTGTTTCGAATTATTTGATATGTAATATACATTGATACTTTAGTTTGTACAAGTATTAGCATACATAATCACGGTAGTTTCACTGTATATACAGCGTGAGTCAACAGGAGCGGTAATATTGCGTTTTGTTCGGGTTTCCCAGCGATTTTTTTTTTGATTAACTGATCTATGCTGTACTTCTCCGAAAGGCCTTTCGCGAATTGAGTGTAGGACGCGATTTGAGGGCGTTGGTTTGGGTTCTGAAACGCAGTATTAAACATTATTGCTGCAATTGGGCTTGTTATTTATTGTTTCCTATCATTGTTTCGGTAGTAACGAATTAAGTAAGTAATGAACTGTGGGTACGACTAATCAATGAACATCTGCGTTAATGGTAGTGTATTTTATTATTAGTCGTTGGCGCCCTTCTTTTTTTCAGGTAATTAACAAAAGTTAATTCATATATATTTATTCGAGCAAAGTAGTGAACCGCCCATCTTCGATTGAGGTTCCGGGAGGCTATCATTAACACATTATGTACTTACTTAGTTGGACATTATCAGCAGGCGTCACAGGCTTTCAAGTCTATTTTTTCTAATATATCTGGTTCTATTGCAACCTCGGCAAGACCTGACAGACTTTCATTTGCAATGGTCGATCGTATATAATTTTTAGTTTTGAAAATGAGAAAAACAGTTTTTTGCTCAAAAGACTAATTTGGGTCTTCTAGTTACTTAGGAAATACATTTTTTTTCATTGAACTCCCTGTCAATTAAAAGCAGAGCGGTTTTGGACCTACGTTCATATGAAAATTGAGTAAGGAATAACACCTTTAAATTTGCTAGATACTTAATTAACACCCTGTATATTATAATCCAATAGATTTTTAGAACTCCTTGTTACCAGAAATCATTGATCCAAGACACACTAGACCAAATGGAATCCTACTAAATCCGCTCCGGTAACTGTATGAAATATATTTTTTTGCAGTCGAATAATTGTCGTACATTTTAAATTTACTTATTTTTTTATTTATATTCCTTTTACCAACACTATTACTTTCTTATATGTATTATTATATGTTTTTTCAAAAATCAACCCATTTATGAAAATTATTTAAACGACTTTGCACCTCTTACGATAATCGAGAACCCCATCGTGGTCCTGGAATAATGGACACGCTGTGTAATTCGGTCTTAAATACAAGGTCTAGATTAGTTTTAAAATTTATTATTTAAATAACATTGTGTACAATTTAGTTTACAATGTATTGTAACACAATTGTGCGCTATTTTATTTAAAAAATAAATTTATAAACCCATCCAGAAGCATAACATACATTGAAAACAGTTATATACCAAAATCAAAATTTATTAATATTCGCTTATATTTTTTTAATGACAAATGAAACTTATTAACATTAGATATCTGCCAGGGCGCACACGAATTGCAGTAATAGTTGAGGTACTTAATAATCCGGCACTTCAATTGCAGTCAATGATTTTCAGAGGAACTAATCTTAGACGCGAACTGCAGTACGTTGTTTAATCCGTCTATCTGGAGCTAATGACTTCTATTCTTTTATAAATTCTAGAAAACATTCATGGGTTCATAAGTTACTTGTAAAACTAGAAATACATTTTTGAATATATACTTAGAAATGTGTAGTTATGTTATCTACAAATATTCTGGCCAATAAAATTACGTTATTTTTTGTTATTTAGTCTTCGTTAAACCTTAAAACTTCATAGCTGGCAGTATTGTTCGAACTGTGCCGGAGTAAGAAGAACGAATTTATATTATATAATATGGCTTTAGAACAAATGTTAAGTGAACGTGGGAAACCTTTAATAATTTACGACAGTTTTAAGTTCTATAAATACCCTATTTTGAAAACTACAAGTGAAACCTGCTGGTGCTGCGTTAACAGAAAGTGTACTGCAAAATTGTATACTCTCGGCGAAGGTACAAACTTAATATTTTCAAAAAAATGTGGTGTTCACGAACATTAACCTTGAGTGTTGCTAAACTAAATAGAGCAAAAGTTAACAACCAAGTCAAACGAAAAGCGGAAGAATCGTTTTGGGAAAAGCCGTCCAAGTTAATTCATAGAGAAATAGATCTTCAACTTAAAACCATAGAGACCCTTACAAGTAAAGATATTACGTATATAAGAAATAATTTGGGTAAATCCAGACGTAAAACTCTGCCCAAATTACCTTCATCCACTGATGAAGTTCAAGAGTTATTAAATAATACTGTTGTAAAATCTACTACAAACGAAGATTTTGTATTGATTAACGATACCAGTCTATACATTGTTGTGTTTTCATGTGAAATGAACATTAAATTTATGTGCAATAAGAAACATTTTACATGGATGGGACATTCGATTACTGCCCGAAATACTTCTTGCAACTATTCACAATACATGTATATGCTAATGATGTGTATGTACCAGTTATATTTTGTCTATTAAAGAATAAAGAGAAGTCTACGTATAAGCAAGTATTTGAAGCAGTACGTAATAAATGCACGGAACTGGGGTATCCTTGGCGTCCTAAAAAAATCGTAATTGACTTTGAACAAGGAATTCATTCCAGCATAATAGATACATTTCCTGATACAACCATCGTGTGCTGCAGGTTTCACTTAGCTCAATCATGGTAAGTAATATTTTTAAAAATAATTTTTAAAATTATTAAGTATTATTAAGATATTAGTATTAATTTTTTTGTAATTTCTAAAATTAGGTACCGAAAGATATAGCAACTAGGACTGACAGATGAATATAAGGACCCAGAATCGCTAACAGGCAAGTGGCTGCATCACACATTTGGTCTTGCATTGCTATCGCCGGAGGAAGTGGGTGATTTGTTTGCTTGTGAATTGGCTGAAGAAATGCCAGTTGACGCCAGAGTTACCAAGTTCGCCGATTATTTGGAAGATACATATATAGAACCAAATTCAAAATTTCCACCTTACGTTTGGGCAGAAAAGACAGCAGATATTTCTCGGACGACAAACACCTGCGAGTCGTTCCATTCTGAATTCAATGGGTATTGTTCGTCGCCACATCCTAATATATGTATATGCATTTTTGGAAACCTTAAAGGGGATGCAAATTGATTCGTATATAAAAATAAACAGTGCAAAGGCATCGGAAAAAAGAAATATTCGTTCGCGAGTACAAAAAAGTAAAAATTTTATAGAAAAAAAAATTGAACAATATGATAATAATCAAATATCGCGTTTCGATTATTTAAAATGCGTCTCATATAAATTTGGAACTATTGTTAGTTTAGTCTAAGAATTATTTAACATAATTTTTATATTATAAATATGTTGCCTTTAATAAATTTTTCAAATATTTATGTTTTTATTTATTTTTCAATCACCATCTACTTACTTTATTATCTAAACTGAAGTAAAGGTTGCCTGGTTAGATCGTACCTGATAAGGGCCTATAAGGAGGCACTTAGATTACTGTGACTGCAATTCGCGGGCCCCGCTCTGCCACCTATGGCAGGTATACGGCTCAAGTGACCGAAATCAGGTAAAAGTATAATCCCCTTTCATCCCCAGCAGTTTTGTGGCTACACCCGGCAAGAAATGTTGTAGGCACATCAGTGGCGCAATTTAGATAAATCCATCTTATTCTGAACTTTCGTGACTCTCGCTTAGTTTTTGGATCCGCCATTGCGAAAGGAGCCTTAAATATGCCCCAATCACTAGTGTCACGTTAACATGTCTGCAATGCATAACGCAAGACACCGCTGCTGCAACACCGGGTAGTTAGTAAGATACGCATCAATGGGTTGTTGAGTACGTACCCGAGACCGTTATGCTTTTAAGCATTTGAACCTACTAACTTTGATAGCAAAGCTTCACAATGTTCTGATTTCACATTTATCTCGTCTTCTAAGGTTACATAGTGCACCTATCTTAGTGTCCTACGATCTAATAGTTTCTTAATAGGTACTCCCTGACTGAGTTAAACTGACCTTTATACGATTACGCCTCTGAGCCTAATGTCTTGGGGATCGAGATTTTCAGTGTTCGTAGGTCTTATCTAGTTAATGCGATTATGCATTTGACCCTAATAAACTTTGGCATCAAAGTTTCACAGTGTTCTTATTTTACATCTATCTATTGTTCTAGGGTACTGATTGCACATCTCTTAGTTTCCTAATGACTAATAACCTACTTAATATTTACTCCCAAACTTATGTTACCTGCCCGTTATGCGGTTAGCCCTAATCAACTTTGGTAGCAAAGGTTCACATTGTTATTATGTCACATCTATGTGTTGTTCTAAGGTCACTGAAGGTTCACATTGTTCTTATGTCACGGCTATGTATTGTTCTAAGGTTACTGATTGCACATCTCTGAATTTCCTAATAACTAATAACCTACTTAAGATATACTCCCAAACTTAGTCACACTCTCCGTTATGCGATTATGCTTTTGACCCCAATAAGCCCTGATGTCAAAGTTTCCACCGTGTTCGTAGCTCCCAGCTGGCCATTGGTTTAAGGGAACAGAGTGCTCCTATCTTACGGTCCTAATAACTAATTAACCACTTAATATTTGCCGCACTTAATACCATTGTTTTACCACTTAGTTGGATGGTCGATTCTGGATTGTAGTTCTTTAGTATCCCCAACCCTCCCCTCTGCCGTTGACAGCCAGATAGCTATCATTTTCCTGCCCACTGGTAGCTGCGTCTCTCCCTCTCCTCTGCCCTCCCCCTACTCGCCTTCTCGCCGCCACCTCCTCCTCGCCATCCCGGCTCTCTTCAGTTGACTCCTGAGCGGACTCCTCAGCCAACGCACACACCCCTCCCACCCCTCTTCGGACATCCTCCCCTTCGTACCCAGTCCTCCCATGTCTCCTCAGGCATGCCGGCGTCCTGCATATCCCCCCCCCAATGATGTACTCCACGCGTAGCACGGTCCTTCGATCTGCATCTCCTCCGCCCACATGGCATACACCGGCTGTTGAGGGTGGCCGTCTGGTCCTCTTAGAATATGTGCCCAGCGTTTACTTCTTGATGCCGTGAGCGGCTTAATACATTAAATACATAACTCCCATCGCATAAACGATCTAACACATATCGTAGCAACACGCTTACATGCTAAGTGGCTACACCTAGAATTTGTGTACCAATAGTATCCTTATTATTATTATGTTTTTAAGTAAAATGAAAGTTTTGTGGACCTGGTACTATCGTTCCAAAGAAATATCTACGTTTCAAAATTTCAATTTTGTGAGTAACAAAATAAACTAAATACTACTAATTAATTAGGAAAGTAAATTTCCTATTAGACTACCAGTGCCGCTACCGGCTGCAAGGACTACACAAAACTACAAAAGGCTATTTAAGCTATGAATCACTTAGCTTTTTTTTTCTGCTGTTTGTCCTGCAGCTCCCTCAGAGTTGTTGTGTTCTCCGTCGGTCGCTATTCTTCCACCTTTGGTAGATCGCCGGGTGGTGTATGTATTCCTCCTATCTTCCATCCTCGATTCGTACCCCCTCACATTTGCACGTAATTGCTTGCCCCGAAATTCTCGCTAATGAATTTTTCCCAAGAACTATCCTAATTTAATTTAATGACTCAACTGATGCGTAATGAACTTAACTGTAGGTTAACCGCTGATCTAACTATTAATCTTTTGAGATGCTCCCGAATAAAAGAAATGTTATAGTTAGAGAAATTATTTTACCAAGCTGACGAATTGAAATATGATTTTGTGCTGTAGAGAAATTATTTTACCAAGCTGACGAATTGAAATATGTTTTTGTGCTGGCTGTACTTTCTAGCTATTATGAGTTCGTTGCCGTTTATTTTTAGGTCGACGCAGATAGCCCGTCCGAGATTGCACCCACTTCTAGCACCCTTCACGGAATTTTTCCCGACGCTTCAAACCGTATATAAGTTATTATATAACATAATCCGATCTAATTTATTCTAGACCACTTGCTTTTTTTCCCGTTTCCAAAAAATATGAATATTTTTTTTCCCTGAGGTTAACATGGACCGAGGGCCTCTGGCCCGAGGTCTATAAGTCAACGGAAGGTAAAAAACATGAGTATCTGCCGTGGAGCATACAATATTTTATTTATTAGCATTGCGACAATTGTTTGTTAAAAACTTTAACGTTTCCAAAATGGCATTCTAAAAATAAAAAAATGTCAGCAAAATCAGGGATTGTTTAAATGTATGGTTGCTTAGAGATTGTTTGTAGTTGCATGGTTACCATGAGATTGACGGAGAAATAATTGGAAATATCCCACAGCAGTTATGAGTGCCTTTTCATGTTTTGTTCCATGACGAAAATATACAATATCATGATTAATTGATTGATTTGAAAGAGCGAGATCGAGGACGCGGTTTTCCAAGCATCGCCAAGCACTGCAGCCATCATTGGCTTATTGTACATCTTAACTAAGAATTTTGCCTATCTGGGATAATGCCAACTCCAATAGTAATTTTTAACGTGTTACACACGCAGTGGCATGAGACCTACGGCTTTGCTTCTTATCCGACAAAAGGCGCATTTTCAGATTTTTCCCCGCTAGAAAAATCTTACCGACCTCGGCCAGGTTCGACCTCGCGTCCTTTGGATCTAAAGGCAAATGCGCTAATCACTAAACCACAATATTATACTGGTAATGGATGTTTTTGACTGTACAAGTTAAAATCGATCTTATTCAGTGTTATTATTGCTATCTAAAGAAACGGGTTTTTCTAAATACTCCTACGACTACTGACGAACTGAAAAATTCAATTTGACAACAAATTGACGATATTTAACTAGATCTGCTGGAAAATCCTGTTCACAACGTAGAAGAAAGATTGTTGCTTGTTGAAGAACAAAATGGTGGACATATTCAACATTTAAACTAATTTCAATAAGCCCCATTGATTTACGACTACAAATGTGTTTTTCGTTTGCTTATCTATTGAGTTTTTAAAACGTTATCACAACTTCAAAATGTAACTTTCTGTTGAATAATCTTATATATTCAAAATAGGTGTTCACATGCGTTCTGTCTACAAAATATATAAGAAAATTAATACTGCATTTATTATATTACTAGAAACATAGTGTTATTATTATATTTTTAACTAGCAAGAGAACTTGAAAAAATGAAGGAAATAAACTTAAAACTTAAAACAAAAGTTGAAGCAAAAAAA
>JABXWE010103032.1:0-34647 GCA_014611495.1 Limonius californicus | reverse complement strand
GGCCAGGTTCGACCTCGCGTCCTTTAGATCTAAAGGCAAATGCGCTAATCACTAAACCACAATATTATACTGGTAATGGATGTTTTTGACTGTACAAGTTAAAATCGATATTATTCAGTGTTATTATTGCTATCTAAAGAAACGGGTTTTTCTAAATAGTCTTACGACTACGAACGAACTGAAAAATTCAATTTGACAACAAATTGACGATATTTAACTAGATCTGCTGGAAAATCCTGTTCACAACGTAGAAGAAAGATTGTTGCTTGTTGAAGAACAAAATGGTGGACATATTCAACATTTACACTAATTTCAATAAGACCCATTGATTTACGACTACAAATGTGTTTTTCGTTTGCTTATCTATTGAGTTTTTAAAAAGTTATCACAACTTCAAAATGTAACTTTCTGTTGAATAATCTTATATATTCAAAATAGGTGTTCACATGCGGTCTGTCTACAAAATATATAAGAAAATGAATACTGTATTTATTATATTATTAGAAACATAGTGTTATTATTATATTTTTAACTAGCAAGAGAACTTGAAAAAATGAAGGAAGTAAACTTAAAACTTAAAACAAAAGTTGAAGCAAAAAAACTTGAAAAAGGAAGGGACGTAAACTTAAGGTGCATAGAAACAAAAAGCCTTGATAAAAAAGAAAATGTGAAGTTAAAACTTCAAGATAAATTTCCAACAAACGAGACTAAAAACACTTTGGACATTAACTTAAAACATGAATGTAGTATGACAGAAGTTAGCTTTAAAAAAACGCGTATAAGTAGTTAATTTAAAAGTAGTGTTGGACTAGTAAGTAGTTCTTTGGTTTTTTACTTTTAAATTAAAATAATTAATACCTGCAGGAATAGATTCATAACATCAATTTTGAGGAGCTTCCTGTGCAACCGCAAAGATTTGCCGATCCCGTACAAAAGCAATTAAGTGAAGACGAAATCAAATTTCTTGGTACTTTAACCAATAAAACATTGACCGAGCTTTTCTCTTTTCTTCTAATAAAGAAAGTAAGCTAATTCAGGATCTATTTAAGTTTTTCATCCGAAAAAAAACACCTTTCCTTTGGGGGCGGATATAAAAGAATTTATAAGAAACACAAAAATAAACAGAACAGTCCCTGTTATAAAATCAAAATCAAAAATACAACATTTACTAAAAATAAGCTTACAATAATAAACAACTTTATATTTTTCCGCTTCTTTCATATATGTTATAAATTTAATGCAAAATAAAAAATTTACAATCTATTGCTTTTACTAATTACAACTTACTAACTCACAAGAACTTAAGAGAATCTGTATTTTTAACAAACTCGATAGGAACTGCAATAAGAAATAGGCGTAGTGACTTCCGAGATATATGGCAACCCTGCTGGAAGTAATTATGTTATAATTGTGTCTATATATGCACGCCGCCAAGGGCATATGTATGGAAGTGACTTTGTATCTTGTATATATACAATATATATATGAAAAAAAACTTTGTAAATGTCTTCCCCTCTTTTGCTGGACATATTCTAGAAGTTCCCCTCAGTAATAAATAGTAAATTTTGTGCAGATAAAGTAAGTGGAAAACCCGGACGTCAGGTCGCCTCCTCTATTTGTCGGAAGTGACAACTTAACAGGTATCAATATATATATATATATATACATATCGAATGTTTAACCTTTTAAGTAAAGTGTGTATTTATTTTTTTAAATGCATTATCAAGTATTACATGTAAGTCTTTAGGTATCTTTACCACTTACTATATCTGATACATTGTATCAATCTGTACAAGGAAGGTCTTCACTTTTAACGATTAGCTGTTTGAAAACTTCGGGAATTTAGCACTTAAAAGTTACTTCAAGAATAGCCGCCGGGAAAAAGTAAAGTATCAACCCTGTTTAAAATTACTCTGTAAGAGTTATATTGTCCTATACTAGCAGTACTGCACTTTAAGCCTGGGAGAAACAATTGCCCTCATTGTTAACTGTATAAAAATAAGTATATTCTACATATGGTTCTATTTCCGACAATTAATGGGCTATTTGGTGATTTTGTCAGTGTACGAATTGAAACAAATTAACGTTGTTCGATTCCGTTAAATGTATACATTTTACTTATCTATAAGTGTAAACTCAGACATGTTGCATTCAGTTACTACCATCCATCTACATTTCTGTCTCCGTATATCTTTATATGATTATTCCCCTAGACATGTGCCGATTTGTATCTTTATATTGAAGTGTAGTTTTGTTATACAAAAAATATTCTTCTGCAAATGTCAGACGCGCCATTTAAGTTGGTTTACTTGGTCTCACTTTATATTGTGATTCGACATTATCATGAAATCCTATGATATTTTCCTTTATTGGTGTTTGCATAATAATATATCTTTAAGAATACTTACGTATATTATCCCGATAGATGTCGCCAAGTCACTAGGTTTGTATGTAAAGTGCAGCAGGTTAGAGCAGTAAGGCAAAAAGTTAAAATAAGTTATTAAAACGCGATTTATTACTTATTGTAATTTTATCGTAGTTTTTTTTAAGTAGTAAACCAATATACATACACATAAAGAAGGCTGATTACCCTAATTTTATAATTGACTAACAATAAACTTAAAATACAAATGAAACAATTTATACAAACGAATTTCGTATAGATGTAGTAGATAACGGTGGTGATGCATTCAAATTAAAGAGTGTCAAAATCGTGTTTTATGGATATTTTGCTTTTAATCAAGGAAAATGAAATACGACACCTTTTACGAAGATTTCGAATCTATAATCAAATTTTTTAGCTCGTTAAATTGCATACTGGCATCAAGTTTGTTTTTTAATAGGCGTGGAAGGCGCCCGTTCTGTATTGAAAATCGATCCTTCTTTTATTTTTCCGTTTTCTAATATAACGTTTGACAGCTTCTTTAAAGAGGAAATTTATAGGTAAAAACTTTTCTCAGAGCAGATTGTGTAAACCATCTAATGCCAAAAATAGTTGGCGAGGTTAGGCAAAACGCAACTTGTGAAGAACACAAAGCAGAAATATTCATACGTTAATGAATAACATATATGATATTTTAGAACTAATATACCGACCACGAGGTGAGGTAACAGCATGTAATTTTTTTTAAACCTTTTATTGTGACATTTTAAACCAATATATAATGTTCAAATGCGCAACTTTAAGCATTATTGTCGCATTTAAAATTAAAAACTGATATCAGTTCCGGCCAAACAGGAAGTCAAAAAAACTAAAGATAAAAATGCCTACAGTTGCGCATTTAGGAATTATACCTGAATTTAAAATTTCAAACTAATAGGTTTAACAACAAAAACGTTAGTGTTGTCACTTTGTCTCGTGGTCATCCGGTGTTTATCCAAAACTTCTGAACAAAATACAATCTGATCAATTATTTATATTGCCAATAAAAATATCCTTGTTGAGAAGTTTAGCCTATGTTATTAGGCACCACCTAGAAATTCTCTCTTTATTTGTTTTCGCACATTTCAGGCTTATTTAAACAGAAATATTACAGCATATATATTTAAAAATATTTACGAAAACATAAGTTGCCCATTAAACGTATATTATTTAGTAACAGTCTTTCCAAATGTATATTCTACAATTCATTAAATGTATTCTATCAATATCATAAGATGGCCAGGTCTTAAACCAGCCAGGCTTATTCATTTTTTATGAAAACCGCCATCTAGATGCTAAAGAAACTTTCATTATGTACATAGGCCTACAGCTGTTGAAATGTTAATTTGGTTCTTCAATGGTAAATGTTGAAGTAATTGTGTAGGCTGTTGGTCTAACATCTTAAATATTCATTTTCCCTTAAACAAGTACGGACATTCCCTGGTAATCTTGCAATAAGCATTAATTTCTTAAACTTTTAGTAAATTTATTTCATTCATTCACGACATATTATTTTTTGATCGGGATTAGCAAATATAGAACCTACCTTCGTCGATCGTTAGCAGTTCATGAACAATATATGCTCACTGTAAATATCCTCAAAATTAAAGAATTATTTCTACGATGAAAGAATGCAAATGATGAACCATAAAGGGTTTATTCACTTGAGAGTTAAGCAGTTGCAAATTATGTATTTATTTTGGAAACAACCTGACTAATTCATGCATGAAGATTCGCTTGAAATGCGAGTAATTATGCAAATGCACGTCGACGGCATACATTGGCTGCAAGTAGGAAAGGAAGCCAACAGAAACCATAAAACTAGATTATTCTACAATCAAGGACAGCTATTGAACTTAAATATTGATGCAACTAAATTGGCAATCTAAAACGGGATTTGCCAATTTTCATATTTTTCAAGAATTGTCAGTTCTATAGTTGCCCTAATAGTACTATACCATTGAAGGAACTTCATAATACAATAAATTTTTCAGATTTACTTTGAGTAAGCTGCAAAAACAAATTACCAATATCATAAAATACTAGGACAACCATAAATTGTAAAACTAGTATATATATATATATATTTTTTTTCATAAATTACAGGAAATGGGAAGCGACTCAACACAAACGGAATAGGAATTTGGATTCGAATTCTCTGAAAAATGAATTGTTATTTTTCTATTATGATATATATGCTCTGTAAATAGAACATTCAAAAATTTAGTTGTAACTTGTACAACAGATAGACTTGGTATGACTGAAATCGGTAACAAAACAGAGTAGACAGGGAAATGTATATAATGCCAAAATAAAATTTGGTAGTATAAGCACATACTATAACATACGATTAAAAACAGTTAAGAAAAAACTAAGAACTAGAAGTAGAACCCTTGAACTATGAAGGCGAAGATTGTAGAATAAGGCTGTTAGGAACTGAATAATGGTCGGTGAGATACCTAGAATATGGTAAACGATGTTTTTCAAATGAAAGCATTTTCCTAGAAACAAAAAGGATATACCAGAAAACCGTGGAATGGGACAGTTAGGAACCGTTTAAAGGTCAGTGAATTAGTAAAATAATGTTTTTCAAATACAAGCATTTTAATAGAAACAAAAAATCGTGGAATAGGGCCGTTAGAAACTCAATAAAAGTTGGTGATTTGTAAACTATGTTGGATCAGGTAAGACCGTTTCGGTACAAACAAAAAAGACATATCAAAAACAGTGGAATAGGGCCGTTAGGAATTAGATAAAGATTGGTGAGTTAGTAAACGATATTTTTCAAATAAGAACATTTTGGTAGGTACAAAAAGGGTATACCATAAAATCGTGGAAAAGGGCCTTTACGAACTGGATAAAGGTCGATAAGTTAGAAGAAGATGATACACAGAGTAGAGTTGGGAAACCTGTAGGCACTTTTATAACGAAAAATAGCGCAACTTTGATTAATTCGCAATTTGCGAAACCCCATGGCTAAAGCAACGATTCTATGAATCTTGTATTATCAATTATATTATCAAGATCACGCGGTTTGCCTATTTTAATGGGACTGTATGTGCACCCCTCCTGCTACGAACATGAAAACTTCGTTTATTAAAAATCAGCATACAATTATTTCCCTCAGAAAGTATAAATATTGAATATTCAATATTGAGAAAAACCTTAAAGAGGTTTCCACTTCGACGATGTATATCCACAAACCTAAAAAACCATAGCACATCATTTTTTCCCTGAATTTGTATTAACACCTTATTTTGCACTTACACACTTCATTATTCTTTCAGCTTTATAAAAATTCAAATTCTCGCCAAATTAACTACGCATGCGCAACTACATTGAACACTAGTTTGAATATATAATTTGTGTAAATAAGGTAATTAATCTACTTATGGAGCAAACCCGATTATTGATCGAAGTGATTAGCCCGATTAAGAAGGATAACGCAGCGTGTACGTAACATATCGATTTAATTAAGTATGTGATTTATGGCGTACGTTGCATGCTATTAACAAACGCTTATTTCAAATTATCGATTATGAAGTGCGACTTTGATCTACATTAGTCCTGATTGTATATATCTATGTGAAGCAGCAGCTGATTAGAACAGTTGATTAATTCGATTATGTTGCGGAGCGAAACTGCAAACACAGATTACCCATTTGCACTTAAATTGAGGTTTTATCGTACAAAACTCGTCGTCGTCTTTGCATCTAATTATCTCTACATTTCAACGACTAACACTTGGCCGCACGAACCGTGAATATTTTCGTTCAAATTACGGTATCGACTGATTTTAGTACGTAACAAGTTTTAATTTTAAAAATATCGATGTAGAAATTAAGTAAGTTTCACACTCTTATCTGTTTTACAAGTAGGCAAAATATTCCTCTTATTTTTTCCATGGGCCAAAACCCATTTTATCTGATTTCCCAGTTATCTGGTGATGTTGGGTGATCGCGGTTGGGGGGCTGATCTGCGTCCTGTCGGCTTTTCATTATTCATTGCTTTAATTATTCTATTCGTTTTCATTGTACCGAGCTGCGAGTTAGCCGCCTTTGCGTTTTCTATTTCTATTTTCTTCTGTTGGATATATGGTATACTTTATTATTTGGTATTTAATATGCAGGGTGTTTGTACCAATACATAATAACAAATAACAAAATTTCAGTTGAATGAAAACGCTATGGTCTTTTACCCACACGATATAATTTTCAAAAACATGTCTCTAATATTTGGAAGTAGTACGCTGACTATTCTTGATTGTAACACCCTGCATTGTACATTCTGAAATTTAGAATAATATTTTTCGTGGGATTCAATTTATTACAACAACATTTATTTATATATTGTTTAAACATTAACACATTTATGTTCTGATAAACAACCTTAAAGATATTTAGAACCACCGAAATCTTCATTGGTTTATACGTTTTTTATCATTTCTTTAATATTATGTTATGCAGTTCAGAAATTACACGTAATCAAAACAAACACGTTACAACTAGTTTAATTTTCTACTAACTGGTATTGACATATTTGCCCATTTCTGTAATGTTCTCATAACTGCTTTTATCTGCTGCTGTTTTATTAGGTCTGTAACAAATTGAAACCATTAATTATATGTATTCATTGTTATTACAGACTACAACTCCTTATCCTCCTTTATCTTCTCCAGTAACTATTTTCTGTTCAGCTGTAGATTTACAACTGCCTTATGATTTTCCACTGTTTCCGGTTTCCTACAACTTGACACGAATCACGTCACTGTTTTTATTAAGTTTCTTCCAGAATGAATTCTATTTCATCATTTTTCACTCTGGCTCCCTTATTTTCCAGCCACGAATACATCCTATACATTAATTTTGCAGTATGTGTTTTAAGTGTATTGGTATTTGCGTATACAGCTTAACGGATTTGCAATGCGTTTTATACCGAGTGATTGATCGGAAAGTGCGAGCCTCCCATTCAATAAATGGGCAACCCAAAATACAGATCACACGATACTGCGGTATCATAATTTTTATTGATAGTATTATGAATCAGAGATGCTTGTTTGGAATGTTAGGTATTTTATTCTACTCGACTATTGAATAAAGTAAGTGTGAACAAAGACAATGAAGTAATATTTATAATTATCTAAGTTTAAGTATTTCAAATATCATATTATGCAAACTGCGTTTGAGATTAATGAGCTTTTGGTAAACTGTCAAAAATATCGATCTGACAGGCAATTCCTATTCATATTACCGTTAATAAAAATGTAGATATCGCAGTAGCTTGGGATATGTAATTTGGGTTGCCTAATTTGAAACGGTAGTCTTCCCGCATGGTTCATTTATGGAGACAATATAAAATGTGCATACTTTAACCATGTAAGTGGATCGGATCGAAGCAGAATATTAAACACATTATTGTTTGTTGAAGAAGTATCCACTTAGACGAAACAAAACGTGTGTTGGTAGAATAATTACAGTTGTCCACTTTTAAATTCTACACAGAAATTGAAATTTGAAGGACCCACTCTATACTTAGTAGTTAGTGTGCTTTGAAGGCTTACTATTGCGTAGCAACAATGCGGATTTATTTGCCAAGCCGCAAAAGGACTTGTTTGCATATTAAACGTAAACTCTAATGTCATTTGCACATATAACCGTTTCGACAAACCGACTTGTTCAAATATGAATGCTTACGTACATAACAACTACAAAGGCTACGTCAAGGGAAATGTATGTATATTACGAGTCTTTATGAGCAGACACACTTTTGCCAAATCATCAGCTTAAATATTTTGAAATATCGCGCTTATGCATCTTTCGTAGCGAAATTATTAGACCCATATGGTATTTCTACTTTCTACCTTATTTATTGGTTAAATGTTGGCAGATCAAGAAAATCACGGATTTATTTAAATATAGTAGTGAATTCATTGTGCCATTTATTACAGCTATATACATCTTTTACTACATGATATCGAGGGTGGTGTCTTCATAGAAATGTTTCTATAGTTTGCCCTGCCTTGAGAAAGTCTTCGCTTGCACCATTCCCCGCTGCTCTCCTTTATGTAGTTTATAAACTTATTATAAAGTTATACGCCAGCAAATTTAATTACGCGTGATTATAACTAGCAAATCGGAAACCATCTGGATTTTAGACTAAATTACCAGCGGTAACTAAAAATTGATTATTTTATATACACATTTGACGAATATCTCTACATTTAAATATTCGATCAAATAATATCTATAACAAAATTGTTCTTCTCGAAGTTATGTACTATCCGTGAGTAGGCAGTTCTTGCAAAGTTTTAGCAGGATGGCATTACTTATTAGTTATTACTTACTTATTCAGTCACAAATTAGCATTGGACTCCTACCACTTGTCTTGATTTTAATATAATAATTCATGTGCCCTTATAATTATTTGTTATATCTCTGATCGCGTCGCATAATACACAATGTGTTATTTTCTGTGTATTCGAATGGATGTAACATCAATTTCGTTTTATCAGATACATAACATATCCGGCTATTTTGCGGAACGACCTTTTTTGTTGGGGACTAATTGTCGGGGGTTATGATTTCCATATAACATACCTATTATAACGTACATTCATAAACATTCAGAAATATTGCAGTGCCTGGGAGTAGAACCCTAGCTTTGTGGTAAGGCAGTTCCAAAGCATGATGAACCAGGACCAGTATTCTATAGCTGGGTGCTGGACCCAATTATTTTAACTAACAAAACTATTTTTACAATAATTCCGTGTTTCAAAGGTCGTAATTTAATATGTAGTCTTAAAATATAAACAATTTATTATGCGTAAGACAATATATCTAAAAAGCGTATGTAGTAACAGGCGGAATATATACCGTCTACTATTTAATCAAACATATTATAGAATGTGGTATAAAACATCTACAAAAGTAAATCATGATTTTCTAATTAACTTTCAATATTAAAAATTATATTTACAGACATAAAAGCATTGAAATTTATTGCCTTTCGAAACCTTAATTAATTTTCGTTTGAAATAAAATACGCTTGAACTCATTATTAGTATAAAACATTGTCTCTGAATAACTTAACATATTTGACTTTTAACTGGTAACTTCTGTTTAACTTCAAAATAGCAACACGGGTCGGAGCTGCTTACTTATTTGGATTTTGAGGTTGTTGACTTAATAAATTGAACGAAATGTAAACAATCGAGCTTATATTTTGTATTTATACATGATTAATTAAAAGTTTGATTGGTACCGCAGTCAAAGAAACGATAGTTGAATAATTTCTTATATAAAATTTATTGTTTAAATTGCATCTAGGAATATACCCAATAGACCTGCTTACATTTTATGAAAACTGAACGTTAACATAAGTAAAGATAGGATATAAAAATAGAATAATTGTAGCGATTCTTCATTTCATAATCCAGACTCCAGAGATCACTTGAAGAGTAATATACGTATAAAGTTTGTTAACTAAGACTTAAGGCTGTCGGAACGCCGACGAACAGTTTCACCTGAGGGGCAGCGGGTTGGGACGAGGAAGCAAGTGGGTGTGCCCTTTGACTAGCGTCGTCTTACTTGAATATTATGCGCTTCTTTTCTATTCGGTTGTCGCGGTCGAGTTGACTAGCTTGACTTTTCGCTTTCGCGCGTTTTCTCCAGTACTTCGACAAATTTGTTGGAGTAACGTCGCGCCGACTAATTAAAATCGCAATATAATAATCATCTTTACAATAATAATCAAATATTTAAACGCAAGAGACAGCTATTTTTGTTATTTCAGTTGTATGTATTTAGTACGTTACAGAATTATTTAAAAAATATCTTCGTAGGCAGAGCTTTCATAATATATAATAATTCAGTTTCTTTAACAAAATTGTTTGTGATTTCAATAATACTTCTTCCAATCTAGAAATAAACTCCTTAAAAATAAAATGAACCGTTTTATGAAATTGTATTTGTACTTCGAAAGGTGCTGCTCCAATCAGCTGATTTGTGTCTCAATTAAACCAATCCCTCAGATTCCCCAACCACGATGTTCTTCTTTCCGCTTTGTTTTTCCTTTAATGTTTCTCCGGATAATAACTTGTAGTAATTGGGATTTTTATTCTAGTACTATGTCCCAAGTATTGCGGTTTTCTTTTCTTGATCGTTATTAGTATTTCTTTTTTTTTCTCATTTTTTGTAATACATTTGTTACCCAAGATTATCCGATAGACCTATACTTCAACTGCTTCTAATTTGGCCATACTAAATGCAGAGTCCATGCTTGCATTTCATAGAGAACGGTAGAATATGTAACTGTACGTATTTTTAATTTCATGCTGAAATCTCTACTAAAGAACATTTTTTTCATCTTCATGAATGTACTTTTCCCTTATTCCCTTATCCCACTCTCGTTCTTATCTGTTCGGTATAATAGTTTGATAATTTACTATTGTACCCAGATAACGATACTTGTAGACTATTTCCGTAGGCTGTTCGTGAATAAAAATCTATTCATCAATGTTTGCTGATTTCTTAATAATCATAAATCTCATTTCATTGATATTCATAATCAATCCTTGGTCTTCACTGGCTTCTTCTACTCCGTTAAGTAGTCTCTGAAGATCTACAAAATTCTCTGTAAGAAGAATCGTATCATCAGCATATGATATGTTGCTAATTGTCAACCAGTTAACTTTAATACCTGCCTTTTCATCACCCAGTGCTTTTTTCATTATGTTTTCTGAATAGAGATTAAATAGTGCGGGTAACAATATGCATGCTTATCGCATACCGCATTTTATTTCAGTTTCTCCCACAGTTGGATCTCTATTGTAGCTTTCATATTGTAATAAAGATTTGTTGTAATTCTGATATCCCTGGAATATAAATTTCCTTTTTTTTTTCGAGAATTTGTCTAAGATGGTACAGGCGAACTTG
This sequence comes from Limonius californicus, assembly GCA_014611495.1. NCBI lineage: Eukaryota > Metazoa > Arthropoda > Insecta > Coleoptera > Elateridae > Limonius > Limonius californicus. Next base: position 23,292 of record JABXWE010103032.1, on the reverse strand, counting down.
ATCAAATGCTAGTAAATAATGTGTGATATCATTACACATTACATCTTGTCCTGTAGAATGTAGATACACAGATGAATTACTAAACGGTTTATTTTCATGTGTTGTGTTAAACCATGTTAATAATACGAATAATACATAACTTATTAAAAAAAATACTATTATCATGCGCTAGAAACGCATAGCTCATACCGTACTTAGTCGGCATATGTAAATACCCTCTTAATTTTGGGAACTAACTAGTAGCGAACGCTTTCCATATCCACTAGAGATCGCAGCAGCCATAAAACTCTGCTGATAAAAGCTATTAATTAAACGTTTTCATTTCCATCTTCTAACAGGAGCAACAGAAGTTGCACAGGACGCAAATTTATCACTGTTCTACTTGAACTTCTGAGCATATATCATTGTCTTATGGTTCGTAAATTGAAAGACGACCTTGTTTTAAAATTAAATCTGCCCGTTAAAACAAAGAATCAACTCTAAACACAAAAAATATTTATCCCAACTAACTTTACAGAACTTTGTAATGGGACATTCAAATTTGATTAAACCAATTAATTTCTGTGACCTTTGGTGTAATTTGCAGTTATGAATTTCTCTTCGCAACTTTGCAAACACCTTAACGTATTTTATTTTCTTGAAACTTTTAATACGAGAAAAATTAGAACTTACTAAGAATAGATCCTCCGTAACTGTTGCTTGAGATTTTATTTTTCCATTCAATACCTTATTGAAGATATAATTCAGGTGTTTCATAATTATTCACTGACATGCTCATTATAAGAGTGGAGACCTGATTCCTTCTAAGTGCAATTGCAAAGCCACTTATTGATCGATAAAAATTTTCCAATGTAAATAAGAAACTATGATTGAAATACCAATAATGCATTACATTTACAGTTAAATAATTATGGGTTTTCAAATAAATTAGAAAAATGAACAATATTGACGATTAAGACATTGTTGCATACTAAAAATGAATGAACCAGCAAAATTGAAGCAAATTTATGTTACTTGGATATAAAACTGCCAGCAATTTAAAATTCCATTACATCAAAAGGGACATTTAACTAGAAGGGTTACGGCAGTTGAGTCGAATAATAGGTCATGAAAAACGTGCGCTAGATTACATCAGACTACTTTAACGAAGTAAAAAAATGTTACTGTTGTTACAATTAGTATAATAAATTAGGATGAACAGTAACACATAACCAGAAGTTATTCAACATACAACCGCTATAGCGAGATGCCTAAATAAAGATTTGTATGTGAAATTGCGCTGTACTGTTATCCTAACCACAACCTTATGGATACAGTAATCTTGTTGTCTTTTTTTCTTTCTTAATCATATCCATTTTACCTTTCGATGCCGAGTTCCTTTCGCTCCGGGTTTTGGCTTTTTCGGTATGCACCAGGAGACAGTGAGACTCGACCTTTTAACGCTCCCACAGCTTATGGCAAACCCCTTTTCACATCTATATTGAAGAAGACTTCCAACCCCTCTAAAGACCGTCGTGGTATTGGTATGACATCCGGGACCGACTCTTAGCGTCTTGTTGACACAGGCTTGGGACTCCCATCCAAGTGCTAACCGGAGAGAGCGATGCTTAACTCCCCTGATCGTACGAGACTGACCATCCTTATCGTGCAACCCGAGCCCTTATGGATATAGTAAAACATTATAATAATTATCCTTTTCACATTCTAAAGCAAATAAATGAACATCTTCTAAACTTGAAACAACTTATAATTTGTTTCACAAACGAATAATAATATTAATAAAGTGGTAGTGACGTTTAATAGTGGAATAATAATGCATGATGAAAACAATCGGTAAAGATTAACTGTCGAAACAAAACGTATGTAATAGATATCCAAGTTTAGCTTAGCTGATATAGCTGTTGCTTGCTCTAGAACAGAGCTTTCCAGCCTTCAACATTTCGCGTACCGGTCGGTCACATAGCAACTTTATAAGGTACCAATGATAACTAAGGAGGAAAATATAGACTAAAATTTACTACATGACCTATAACTACCTGGTGTTGCAGCAGCGGTGTCTTGCGGTATGCATTGCAGACATGCTAACGTTCTGCAATGCCTCACCCAATCCCACCCTATCCCTTACATCCATAACCACCTAATGGCATGGGGTGGCCCTGGCGTATCCAGGATCGACCTTCGAGTCAGCTCCATGTCAGATAATGATGATGATGATGATGAAATTTACTACATGACCTAATAAAACTAGAAATTATACTAATTTATTAAGCCTACGCATTTAAAATTCACACACATATACGTATTTAAAGTAAATAAATCCATAAAAGGCCCGCGTACTAGTACTACTAGTACTATCCGCAAAAATATCGATCTTCGTATGAAATACTTAAATTGTTTTGCACCATATGAAACTGAACCTTTAAATTACTTGACAAATCCGGAGGGATTCTCTGTATGATTGTTCAAAGGGTTTCATAAATAAAGCTGCCTTAAAAAGGTCTAAGTATCACTACATCAGAGTTTCTGCTCAATATTTAACAATAACAGCCTTAATTTAAATAAAAAATTATGTAAAACAAACAGTCAGATAGATTTACGAAAATACGCTTTGTATATTCCCTACGGTTTTCTTTAAATTAATGCTGGCAAGACATAGTACATAGAAATTTATCATCCATTACAACATACCTTTATCATTGCTTGATATACAAACAGAACCTGTTCGGTTGTCAATTCCGCCACCTCTTCTCATTCTGTCAGACAGCAACTAAACAATAATTAGCAAGAGACTAAGAAAAGGCGGCAGAACTGAAAAACCGAACGCGTTGACAAATGTGGATAACCTTTGTTCGCCGTACAGATACGAGTTATTCTTCTGTTTTGTACACCACGTAGAAGAAAGGTGACGTAACTCACAAACCTTTATAAAGCTGCATCTACATTTAGCCGTAGACATGATACAACCAATTTTATTGTATCATGAGCCGTAGATAACTTCTGAATATCTATTAAAACCTACGAATTCTTCCATTTGGTACGCACGCGTTTTTTTAGTGCATCCGGTTGTTCTTATTTAATTGAAAATTGTTTCCTTAGATACGGAACGAAAACTTCAACTACATAATAGCAATCGCCTTAAACCAGCTTTTCCAGCTCTATTTATTAAGCAGCTTGAAATACCAATAAGAAAATCCACCCAGATTTATTAAACAATTGAAATTGTCACCAATTTCGGAAGTTAAGTTAAGTTAAGAAGATCACAATCCTTACTGATGTTAAATTACGCGAGTTATAAATATTTTGCTCTAAACAATAATGAATAATTCTATTAACTGAACTAAACCTTGATAACTATAAATAATTATACCTAATACGTTATAAGCTAAGTGAAAATACAGCTTTTGTTTCTCACAACTAAACCTTAGCAAAAATGTTATCGGTCATGCCATCTTAAATGCAGAAAAACTGCTATGGTTTTACTCATAACAACCTAATTAAAAGAATAGTTGGCTGCCAATTCCCGCCATCTCTCGAATATAATCACAGTTGTCTACCCTCTCTGCTCTTCTCCACCCAGTTATTTCAGTTACACATATTAAAGTAGTCAATACCGACCCAAAGGTTTGGTTTGATAAGTCGAATTTACCACTCAGCTTTTCCATAATATGAATTTACGATAATAGGTTTGCTGTTCTGCCAAACCGCAGATAGAAAAAAACCATGCGACCAAGCAATGATTTATTACACGCACTTTAGTTTTTCTCCCGTAAACGACGTTTTAAGTGAGTGCTCGACTATTATTTATCTTCGAAGGGTAGGTACTACTAATCTGTCACTTTAGATTGTGGCTTACTTCTCTACACAAGCTACTCAAGTAAAGATATTATGCTTATGAAGCATGCTAAAGTATTTATAAAATGCCTTTATAAATTTTGTAAGCTACATGATATATTGATGTGGTACGTTAGAATCTGTCCCAAGAATTCGATAAAAGACAAGTTTGTGAATGGAATGTAACATGGAGGGTAACGTGCTGTGATATAATAACGAGGACATAAAGGAATCTTTACAATATAATTAATGTTAACCAACGGCTTAACGCACTATTGAATAAGGTTACAATTAATAGTGCAAATATATGTAAGTTTCACCACTCTTGTTACGTGAATATTAGTATAAAAACATTGCTTCCATGCTTACGATAAAAATTATTGGATGTGATGTATTGATATATGACATTCACATTTTCAGAACGAAATGGTGTTGTGGAATTGCAAATTTCTGATATGTGTATCATGATCTGATCAAAATTGCCTCATATATCACCTTAAAACTTGTTAAATTCACCTTTGAACTGAAATATTTGGTGTACATGCTTAAAGTGGGTACATATTCTTGGATATGCGGGGAAAAGTTTGATTGAAGGATGACGCTACTCGTATTCAGGAACGTGCTTTGTTGCTCTATGCAAATTAGATTTTACCCAGAAAATTCTTGGCAAGAGAACACAGCTGCATGAAAATTATAGCTCGTTTCTTTTTACTTTGGCGTTTTTAAAATTACAAAGAACTTATAAAGCACGGGTAAAACAAATTGCGAATATTTGTATTACAAACGGTTTGAACAATCATCTGGAATATTAATCACAGACTGAATTATAATCATGAAGAAAGACTCCATTCAATTAACTAATTTGGGTTAGAACAATAGAATAAGATTTTCAGATTTGCATTTCAGTACAAAAGTAGTAGAAATAAATTCTATTTCAACAGTAGAGAAAACTTTACTATACAAAGCTTTTAGGATTATCTAACGTACAAGCACTTTAAGTTTCTAAAGTTGGTACTATAAACAAGTAAGAACTTTAAGAGTAGGGCTTAGTTCTAGCTTGCCCCAGTATCCATATGCCTAAAATATTTAATAGTTATTACATTCACGTTACACTACAGACTTTTGAAAGTTATCCTAAAATAAGCAAGGGAACACATGTTAATAGCTTTTTAAAAAGATGTCTATTTCTATTTCTTACAAACAAATTCTTACACAGGTGGGAAAATATGGAATACATTAAAGTTGCTACCGATTAAAGGCAACCATTAGAAATATTTTATGATTAAACATTTTCAAAACAACTTTGTTGTTACTCGAATAATTTTACACCTAAGGCGCATAGAGTGATAATAATAGAAAATTATAATTCTTTGACAGTATATCTAGGTATATAATCTACTATAAATTGAAAGTTAAATTGTAAATCTAAGCATATTATTTGAATTTAAGAAAGTTAATGTGAATCTTAATTTGACAATAGTCGTTTACAATAAATAATTGAGATTTAATTGTTAATTTAACAGATATACAGACATCTATATTTCGGAATCAATAGTCTGCGACTCAGCAAACAAATAATCACCCAAATATAGCAAAACAAAAATGTATAACTTATGATATGTGCCTTGTTAGTATATTTTATACGGTGGTAGCTCAGATGGCAGAGCGGTCACTTTCTGCGCAAAACGTCGATTATGGCTAATACTCCCCAGTATTACTGCTTTTTCTTCTTCAGCTCCTATTGATGCCCGATGTTAGCACCCACTTCACCATATCATTCTCTATCTCTAGCTATAAATATTAACCCAAGTAGCACAATTAGGTTGGGCCAATATTGGCTTCCCCTTACTGGCTTTACATCGAAATATATATGTCGAATCCAGAAGATGTAATTGTACATTTCACGAAATGGACATCCACTTCATGAAGTGGCTCCTCATACTGTAATTTCAAAGTTTTCCGCCACCTGGACAAAAATCCCATTTATTTCATGAAGTGGAACCCATCCTCTTCCAGTTGATGAAATTATACGAGACTACAGCATTTGGATAAGGAAATTGTCCATTTCATGAAAAGGTGGGATAGAAAACAATATTTGGTGTAATATAGTTGGGTCGTCGCAAGTGGATGTCCAATTCGTGCAAAAGTCACATGATCACGGACCACCTGTCAAACAGTGCCATTTTAAGAATTTGTTTGAACTTACTTATTATATATATCTATATTATATATTATCAGACATTTATGTGTCAGTGCCAGTAAGTTATAATTTTCATTACAGCATACAATGTTGTAGTATTCCTCAAATATTTGTGTTTGTTCTTTATCTGATTGTTTAATGTTTATTTTTTTGACATATATTAGTATGGTTCTTTTTTCTGTTTGTGAAAAATAACAAAAACTCCTTTTTTCTTCCCACTACACTACATATGTATAGGTACGAAAACAGGCAACACGAAAAGGACATCCACTTGCGACGACCCAACTATTTTACACCAAATATTGCTTTCTATCCCATGTTTTCATGAAATGGACAATTTGCTTATCCAAATGCTGTAGTCTTGTATAATTTCACCATCTGGAAGAGGATGGGTTCCACTTCATGAAATGGATGGGATTTTTGTCCAGGTGGCGGAAAACTTTGAAATTACAGTATGAGGAGCCGCGTCATGAAGTGGATGACCTTTTCATGAAATGTACAATTACATCTTCTGGATTCGACATATATATATACATTGACAGTCAAGGTTTAACTAATATACCATTTACAATGTTGGTAAAATACCTGCAGCGTGTCAGTTGTGTTGCAGTTTCCTAAACATAGTCAATTTTTTGCCTTTCAATGAATTGGTGCAATCTGTCCTACTTCTTAAACTGGATTGATGTGTGCATGAGTACTTCTCAGTGGAACACTTAAGTTTTTAATAATATTTATTGACAACAGCTACATTACAAAACAGAAGACCCAATCAATGCAGTTAATTATAATGTGATTTAGAAAATAATATGTTGTGAATGATGTGATGATACGCCTATTTTGCTTCTTTTTCTTCCGCGTGTCGATCTGTTGCTGTGCAGAAGAAAGTGCGGACTCTTTCTTTAAATTTAAATTCGGTAGTAGCTGTCGTAGCTGAAAATCTTCATCAAACCGCTTCTATAATTTAAAAACATTTTGTTCTACAAATGATTAGTTAAATTAAATTTTAATAAATAAATTAAGCGTACTTTGTTCGAAAAGTCAGAAATACAATATTGCTATACCGACACACTGTACTGCAGACGGTCCGTTATCATTGAAAGCTGACAAAGAAGTGGTCGAAGTATCCTAATTCAGCTATAAAAACAACACCTGCTTTGGTTTGGCTATCCTAAAATTTTGGAGATTCGCAATTTTAGATCCTCACTCAGTCTAGTCGTATAAGCCTTCTTATTATGAATACAGAGTAGAATGGCATCGGTAAAGTTATAGACATTTTAGAACCACTAACATCTAGTTTTTACAAAGTTTTGGAAATTTCTCTAACAGTCGAATAACGTCAGTTTGTTTTACTCTAAGTACGGACTTAGAAATACCACAAGTACAATAAAACTAAGACGATGTGAATGTTTGCACCTTTGTCAGCGGGTTTTTGTATTGTAAAAATTGACTACCTGTGGAGACTCGGTCCGTTCAGTAGTTCCTTATCCCAAAAAATTTTCTTGAAATCTATTAGATTGTATGAAATGGAAGCGGTGACTAATTATAATTCATTTTCGTAAGTTTGTAAAACTGCAGTCTAATATGCCGTATCATTATAGTTTTTTTCTCATGTTCAGTTCCTTCAAAAAACGACACTGAACTTCTACAGTTTACTATACTATTTTACTACTTTCGTTTGTTGGTTTGTTTGTTTTTACGCAACGATATAAAAAAAAATTTATACAACTAGGCAGAAAAAAATGTCTATCGAACGACATCAAAATGTGTACCTTGTTATTTACAAAAAATAGGTTAAGCTATATCCGCAATAAGCTTTAAATGTCAACTTTGAATTCTCATATTGGATTCAACATCTCTGTCCAATACTGTGCCAACAAGCTTAAATACACGTTGTAGATGCATTACTGGTTTTACATTTATTGGTTAAATACTGGCTGTAACTCTGAATTTCTATATTGCCGCCAACATGTTTGCACAGTATTGTACCAATATGTGCTGCACGATAAAACTTTGAGCCAAGAAACGATCCAATATGTGCTGCACTATAAAACTTTGAGCCAAGAAACGATATATATATATATATATATATATATATATATATCAATATCAATATTTGTAATATATATATATATATATACATAAAAATTGTCATTGAGACACCCAAACCGCATACTCATTGCTATTATGGCACCCAAAAATACCAAGAGGCACCCGGCTTTGGGTGCCACAGTGTTTCGTGTGTATAAATTCGTCCTAGGCTTCGAAAAGGTCAGTAACCTCGTTTAACAAAAAATAGGTCGGGAGCCATATTGACACCCATTATTCTGGGATATACAGTTTAGTTCGTTGATTTTATCATAGAGGTCGCTTTGTTATATACACGTATATAAAATTATTTATTTGTTGTAAATGTGGCACCTTGTCATGGGTTGTATTTTCCGGCACCCACGATTTGGCAACACCGCTATAGTATATTACGCTCCAAGATCGGTAATTCGCGTATAACAGATCGAGAAACAGTGGGAAATATGAGACCCTTTGGGCTTCGATTTTCTAACTTTGAAATCTGTTGTAAATTCTTTACGATCGAGCGTCATTTAAAATTTTTTGCATTGTTTATTTTTATTTAAAAATACAAAATGTATTAGGAGTATTTTTTATACAGGGTTCGATAGCTCGTACACCGTAACAGATAAAAGAAAACTTTCTAATCCAGATGTAAACTGTGGGTCAATGCGCATACATAAAAATTATTTTCAAATATACAGGTAGTTACAAAAAGTGTGGCACGCTTAAGGTAATTTTTTAAATGGAATGCCCTGAATATGTTTGCATATTTAACACTTCTCTTGGGATGTTTATTCATATCTAAAATATTAGCGCCATCTAATGTCTGGTGTAGACGTAATAAATTTGTTTTCAAAAATTTAATTTTTACATTACTCCACTTAACATTTCACCACTTCAGCGGCCGCAGCGTTGAAGACGAAATTAAGTAAAGACCTTATTGCAGGAGGTTGTAGGGTGTTCTTTTCTAAATATCGTAGAGCCACCATGTACAGGATGTTCAAAATTAATTTTCACATTTTGAGAACTTTAAAGTTATTTTTCTCAACTTTTGCAAATGAAGCACCCTGTATATTTTTAACGATGTTATGTAGAATTAAATACGAACATTTTTTGTATGTACATCCTTATGGCTATTTGTAAGCACTTTTGATTTATTGAGCAAATAGTACAAAATTCAACAATATTTATTAAAAAAATTAAGGTTTTCTCAAATAAAACAAAACACCATGTTTTTGTAGCCCATAAAAACAACATGCATTTTTTTCATTGGGTGCATGTTATGCTTGTGTCTCGATCTCACACAGCACATTAGTGAATTTTTTGGCTGTAAATTATTTTGGTTGTTTGTGTCCGACAAAACAATAAAGCATCTGTTCGCTAGCAATCGTTTTGCACAAACGTATCAACTTTCATTTTTTTGACATTGATTTGACACTTAATCAGTAAGTAGTTTATAACGTGTTGGTTGTGGAACCAGGAAGTAGAAATAGCTTAGTTTTTTATTGTTTTATTGTTTACAATGCGATTTATTAGATAACTAATATTTAGAATTTTTGTGAACTAAAAATAATGACCTGAAAGAAATATACTCCAGTGAGCCTTAATCTCTATATTATATGTTATAGAGTGAATAATTTTAAATTAAACATAATATTCGTTATCCTAAGCTGCATGCAGTTCTAAAAGTCTAAAAGTTTTTATTGATTATACAGGGTGATTCACGACGAATAGTAAATATTTTACGGGGTGTTAGTAGGGACTATGTTGAGTAAAAAAGTTCATATAAATATATGTCCAATTCTCAATAATTGCAGATGGTATCTGTTTTGATTGAGGAAAGCTAATCACTAATTTATTGCATTTATTTACAACAAAATAAAACAAAACAATAACAGTTTAAAGCAAATGCTCAAAAATACCACCATCGACTTCAATACACCTTCTAACTCTATCGGCATAAGTGTGTGTAGCTCTTCTGAGTTTGTTCGTTTATGCGAACAGCACTATTCATAATGCGAGCGACCAATTCGTCCCTTGTGTTTACTCTTTCTTTGTATATTTCGCTTTTCATCAAACCCCATAAACAAAAATCTAAAGGGGTAAGATCTGGCGACCTAGGTGGCCAATGAACACGACAAGCGATGTTGATAATTTGTTTCAACAGTGGCTTGAGGATTTTCTTCTGACCACCGATGTGAAATTTGCGTCAGTGAACAATGTTGATGAAATTACTCCGCTATTAGCAATTACCCACCTACAAAATTTCAAGCGTCTGGCTTCATCTCCTGTATGAAGGTGATGTACACGTTGTAGATGAAAAGGGCACAAGCCATGAAAATGTAATGTTCGCAATCCTGTTGTGGAACACCGATTCGCATAGAAATTCTTCTTGTACTTGTTGAAGGACTATGTTCTACTAACTGAAGAATGCCTTCTATTTCTTTCAAATTCTGTACATTTGCACGTTCATAAGCAATACAACTGCTAGGAACTGTACCAGTCAAACGCAGTTTGTTGAAAACATAAGTGAACTCCCAGCAATTTGGTATTCTGCGGTTGGGAGCGCTTTCTTTGCATTTAAGTCTTTCGTGATTATGTCTTTTACTTCATTTGATGTTACCAAGCGTATAAGTTCGGTTGATTGTCCTGGTTTTTCTAGGACATTTGAATTTCATTTTCTTCATCTTCTTAAGCGCATTAGCAAAAGTGTTAGCCTTTTCTTTATCAGTTTTGGCCTATCCACCCTTTGGTTTTCTTATGGGTGGTATGTGTACTCTCGGTTATTTCAATTTCCGTGTTGCTTGCCAGTGTTCGGTGTCAGCTGATGGTGTCAGACTTTCAAGGTATTCCTGGAATGAGTTGTTCTTGAGTTCTGTTAGGAATTCTTTCAGTTGTCTGACTGCTCGATTATAGTTAATTTTATCCTGTGGATGTCTTGACGTTTGCCAGATTTTCCGAAGTCTTAATTTTTCTACTATTTTCCCCGAATGTTTATTGGATAGCCGGTTGTTTTTTGCTTCTGTAATTTTTGAGCTGAAGTTGCGTCCCAGGCAGCTTCTTGTATAAGTTCAGTGAATTTTTGTACTTCGGTTTCCAGTTCTTCCGTCGTTTTGAGTGAAAGCCTTAGATTAATCTGCATTTATTAATTCGTTGTAAAATGACAAATTTTTTTTGATATTGCAGTTTTGCTGCCTGTTCCTTTTCCTTTGTTTCAGAGTAAATGGTTACTATCAGTGGGCCATGCCAATCTTCTATAACTACGCTTGCTGCCTGGAGATATGTTTCTTCAACTTTATCCAGGGTATGGTGCTTAATACCATGTCGTATTATAACTGCTGCACCGGGTCTGGCCTTTCGCTCTGCGTTGGGATGAGCTGTGTTGTATGTTATGTAATGTATTTTGAAGCTGGTGCTAGATGTTAGATGGGATATAAGTAAAATATCGATTTTATGTAGGGCTAGAATTAATTCTATTTCACATTTGTGACTTGTGACACCGTTTGCGTTCCATAATGCTGTTTTGTATAATTGAGCCATTATTGTTTGGGTTTTGCATGGGTCATCTCTTCTCCGAGCTGTCTGATTTCTAGTTTCAATTCCAATATGGCTTGTTGTTGTTTTTCTATTTGCTGCTGTAAGTGTATATTTTGTTGTTGTAGGTAAGCATTTTGTTGTTGCAGGAGGGTTATAACTTATAATGTTATATTCTGGTTATTGTTGATGTAATTGTGGATATTGATTTTGTTGAGGTTGTTTTGCTGCTGCTTGAATTTGGACATCATACAGCGTCCCTGGTTTGGTATAGCTTAGTAGCGGAAGCAAAATACACTGTGACGCGGACGATAACTTGGGGATTCATCGGGCACCCCGAAGCCGGCATGAACTTTACAATTCTCACTAACACTATTCGAATTACTTTGAAACTAGGAACTTCCTTTTAATAGTTTCTTTTTTGAATTTGCAAAGTAGAAATTATTGATTCACAAAAGGATTTCACAGCGACCTAGTAGATGGCCAGATTACCAATATATCAAAATTAGACGTTTCCCACTTATTGTTCCTCTCCTTTTTAATTCGTAATGCATTCTTATGAGAAATGTACACCATTCAATTTAGAGTTAATCACATTTAAATGCAATATTCTTTCAGTTAATCGATTTTATTGTTATATTATGTACACTTTCAAAATTACGATGCTTTAAACTAATATATTACGAGTTTGTACTGCCGTTTAAGAAAAGTCATCCATAACTCCGACATAATTTGCTGATTTTTATATTAAGTTTATGGGTTCAGTTGCTACAAAGGCGATCGTGGGCTAGAGGTTAGCACGTTAGACTTCTACGTTGAAGGTGTTGGGGTCAATTCCCAGTATCAGAACATGGGATCTTTAACGGCTGTTCACCCTTGCAAGGCAAATGCAAATTGGCATAGTAAATCTTCCTTCCAGTAGAAGTGTTTACACTTTGCGTGGTTTCCGAACCTACGTTATGCTGTAGGTCCTCTATGTCTGTGGCACTCTCAAAACTAGCTACCCAGGCATACGAAAGAAGATCGCTACGTCTCGTAGGAAATAAAGCACGCTAAGAAGAAGCTACAAAAAAGGAATATCAAGATTTACAATCTACAACATTTGCCAAAATTAACTTTGTCGAACGTTCAAATGACAGATTATATCATTTATCATGATGTGACTTGAGGCAAGAAGGTCAACTTGATCTTGAATCCGGTGTCGTATTATGAAATTCTTTCAGAGAAACGGCCATTATATTTAAAAAGTGCTCTTCATAAATTCTCATAGATAGCTAGGTATAAAGCCAACAAGTTGGAATATTTAAATGCAAACTGGCGACTGCTTCCATAAGAAAGCATTGCAAATATTTTCGGGGACACCAATTTGATACAACACTTGCGCATGTATATATCTGCCTCACATTGGCAACTACGCTGGGTGCCTGTTTTACCGTCATTAACGTTATTTTTATACAGTTTGGTGCCACTTTGTAGCTTTATGTAATGGTGCCAGAATATCATCTTGTATAATTAAAATATATACACAGGGTGCCATGTGGTCATTAGGTATAGCGGGTGCCACATGATACAAAACTTATGTATATATATATACCTGCAAGGAAATCGTTCAAATTATTGGATGAAATAGCGATTTGTAATATTTTTCATTATAAACAAGAGGCTTCCAGTGGTGAAATAGTTAGGAAAGTGCAGTGCAATCAATCCACAGTTATTAGAGTGATCCAAAAAATACTCCGAGACGCGAAAAATTGAAGAAAATGGCAGTCCAAAAAAAAACATAAGTGACATACGACAGTGCATTGAGGAAGACGAGCCTGGCAAACAGAAGGCTTAACCCGACAGATTTATCCAAAATATGGTCCGATGTTGCTGGTATATGTGTATGCACTTCTACTGTAAGATGGAGACTTCTTAACTCTGGACTTAGGGGTTGCAAACCCCTGATGAAACCCTTTCTATCAGAAAAACAGAAACTCCACCGTTTGAGATGGTCAAAGGATCGTCGCCATAGGGCCCCAGCACAATGAAAGAGGTATTAGTTAGTAATGAATCTACCTTCAACGTTAACAATCATGCTGGAAAAACATATGTTAAAATATTTCCCGGAGAATAATTTTCACGACAGTGTGTTCTGCTAACAATTAAACATCCAACTTCTGTCATGATATGGGGCTGCATGTCTACTGAAGATGTTGGTAGACTGCATGTTGTATCTGGCATGAAGCATGATGAATGCAACCAAATACATTGATGTCCTACAGAAGAAGATGTTTCCTTGTGGAAAAAGCTATTTTCTGCCAAAATCAATCTTTCAAGATAATAATGCTCCTAGCCACAAAGCAGATGTTGCTCAATCTTGGTTGTCGTCTAATAAATTTAAAAAGTGGACTAGCCAGCACAATCCTTAGAGCTAAATCCTATAGAAAACAGAAGAAAATGTGATAAAGGTTTTGTAAAGTGGTTTGGTTTTGATAAAAGTCACAATTCATGGATATCTAAGGATAATATTGCATAGCACTTATGTATTTTTATATATTATACTTTATATTTTTATTACCAAACAAAAAATAAAACTTTTTTAAGCATTATAGTAAGTAATTCGGTTTATTCATCAAAAAGATGTTTACATTTACACATTGCATTTCAATATACAGATTTAACATAGTTAGAACATAACTTTCTAAACTGACACAAATTGGTTGCCTGTTTGGCTTCGTCAGGCATTTCGTTATACAGTTTTAATCCTTTATAATATAAATTTTTCTGAGAGCAGGCTTTTGTTGCTGCAGGTAACCTGAAATGGTTTACATATCTTGTCTCGTAATTATGTACATCCCTATTATATACAATAAACTTATTCAAATAACTAGGTAATTTATTATTAATGAGTTTAAAAATCAAAATTAATGTATTAAAATATATTCGTTGCTTTATGCTAAGCCATTGCAAGGTTTCTAACATTAAGGCAATGTGGGTACGTTTGTTACAAGATAAAATAATTCGCATTGCTCTATTTTGCAATTTTTGCAGTCTCTGCAGGTCTCCTTCATTAGCCAGAAATAATACGCTAGCACAATAATCAAAATGTGGCGCAATAATCGTTTTGTACACTAATATTCTCGACCAAATGTTTAATTTAGAACTTATTCGTCCAAAGAAACCTACTTTTTAGCAGCTTTTCCTACCACATAATTGACATAGTCCTTAAAAGTTAACCTATTATCTATTACAACACCAAGGTATTTAAATTTAGTTACATACTCTATTTCAACATCGTCAACCACAACATTCGTCACCGTATTGTGCAATATCCATCCGCTACTAATTATCATTGCTTTAGTTTTGGATGTGTTTAATTTAAGCTTATTAAGTTTTAACCACTCAGAAATATTTCGAAGGTCACGATTTAATTTAGTTACGGCGCTATTCACATCACTATCAGCTGTTGTTATCAGGGTGTCATCGGCAAATAAGTTGATCTGGCTGTTCTTCACGGACAAGTTTATATAATTAATGTACATAATAAACAACAATGGACCCAAAATTGATCCTTGGGGACCCCTAAACCTACTTTCTTTGCTTGAGAATCTTCTCCTTCATATCTGGTGATTTGCTGTCGTCCACATAAGTAATCTTTAAACCATCGTAATGTCGTTCCCTCAATACAGTATTTTTCCATTTTTGCCAGGAGTAAGTCTCTGTCAATTGTTTCAATGTTACGTTTTTTATTTTATAATATATACAAAGTGTTTTATTTTATAAGATATGGATTAATGCGGTCTTAAATGGATTAATATACAAAGCGATCTTAAAATTAATATACAAACTGATCTTAAAATTCCTATATATTGAATATACAAAATATATAATTACAATAAAATGGAAATATAAACAATGAAGAAGAAATAAGAAGATTTTAACGAGCATGTTTCAGTTGTCGTTGTCTTTATAATGTTACGGTGTCAGAAACAGCTTCCTCTAAACCCGCAATCAATTCATTCAGATGTTGGTCATCCGGAATTGTTTCCGTGTCAAAAACAGCTTCCTCCATTATACGTTTTAAATTGAAGTTTACATTTCCAACGTATGTAGCAGAAAAAAACTGACAACAAATTGCTGCTTCTGAAATGCCTATAGAGCACATTTATTTACTATATTTTTCGCATCGTGTTTTATTTCTATTAATAAGTTTAAATAAATACTTTTATTATTATACATCATAGTCTGTGTTCTATTTCTATTAATAAGATTGACCTTAACATTTCAAAGTGAAAGCTACTATATTAATTGTCTGACCATGACATTTTAAAGTGGTCTGACCTTGGTGCAAGGGATCATGACATTTAAATAGACTAAATATGAAAGTGGCTGGTGGGGGGTGACCTCAGGAGGCTCCAGAACTCTCATTCTTTCTCTACTGAAAACTTATAACAGAGGATTTCTAACGTTATTTCAAAACAAAGCCCTCAAATAAGTGGAATTAATCGAATCCTTAATTGATGAAGCACTGAATTGCGAAGGAAGAATTACAAAAACTGCTGAATTTTGTATATCTAATTGTTTGGTTTTTTTATTGTTCAATATTTCGGCTATTATTATTCCTAGTATTGTGCTTAAGTACTTGTATTATATTTGCAATGATGAAATGAGAATATTTGAAAAATATGGGTTCAAACTGCAATTGATCTTATGTGTGCAACTGATGCAAAATTTTACATCAGTAAAAGTGTCCGTATTAATGTCAAAAAACTGGGTGTCAGTAGTTAAGGGTTAATCGAAATGTAATATTTATAAACGAGAGTAGAACTGATTGTTGGGAATTTTAAGAAAATAGAGGCTTCAGCATTTTATATCAAAAAGTTAAGTTGCGAACAGTTCCCGTTCCGCTTTTCTAACTTTTCATTTTACTAAGAGTCGAAGTGAACCTGACGAATCAATAAAAAGTACAGTAAACGCTCGGGGTCTGTCTATTTTTGTGAGTCCGCTGTGAAAACATGAGCTCAGGTATGGTTACCCACATAGCCTTTGGATATTGATAGAAACTTTACGCTGTATAAAAATTTACCTTTGAGTGCATTTGAGTGAAAACTTGGCTGATATTTCAAAGCTTCGTAAACACGTTTCGGATCATTAAAAATACCTTTAATTTTATGAATTGCGGAAGATGCAGAACAGATTTTTGCTTTTTGTTTACTACGCGTATCTAACAGTTCTCTTAACACACACCTTGCTTCTTCCAGTATTGCTTTAATACGTGTAAAAACAATCAGATTTAGGTCAAAATGTGGTTTCATACCAGTAACAACATAAGTCCCTTCTGTGGCGAGTAGGCGTAAACAATAACGTAATCCACTCAATAAACGCTTATAAGGATTTCAATGCTCCAATTTCACTATTTAAAGCGAACTTGGTTAAACAAGAGAACGCCTCTGGATTAAGTTGGGTAAAGTGATTAACTCTGCGGTGCTCGAAGTAGGTAGCAGATCGAATTACTACACTAAATTGGTTTAAGAAAAAATGTAAGTTGTTAACGTGAAAGTGGATCTCGTGGTAAAAATAGATGCTACCGGGAAGCCCGGCTTTAGCGAACTGGAAAAGCTCATGAAAAAATGCCAAAGTAAACAAACCGAAATTATTGACATAATTGTTTATTCAATTTAATAATTTAGCGCCAACTTCTGTCGAGCACGTTTTCTTGAAAGAAACCACAAGATAAACTCAACGAAAGCAGAAGCTAAATCGTAATAAAGCTGAAACCTGTAGAATTAATTAATTTCAATTTCACTCTGTCAAATGGAAACAATCAGAGCTCGCGAATAGTGGAATTCATTACGTACAGTAAATCAATTCCGGTGTAATTAAATCCGATTGCTGAACTTATTCTGAACTGAAAGTTAGATTTGAAATTGCTGTTGCTTTCGATCTCGGTTTTATCTTTATTTTGTGGTACAATTTCCACAGCTTAGCCTGCAAAACGGAAAGTGATAGAAATGTAAGCTTCCACACGGAAAACGTTTTTTTGATGTTGACTATGATAAGGAAACTGGCGTTTGCTGATTTTATTTCCGTTGCTTTGCTACAGAAACCTTATGCAAATGTCGCGAGGGAGACACTTTCTCCAAGTTCGTGTTTAGATTGTGCGAATTCTGCATTAATATTATCTAGTTTACAATCTTTAAAAAAGTGCATGTGGAATTTAATTTATAAGTAATATTTCTTAGTGAAAATTATGAAGAGATTACTATGTAAATGCTTTTCCTGTTTACTATGGTACTTAGCGTTATCGGTATTATAGTTCTTACGATGAGCATTTTTCAGTTTCGGATTAGCGCTTTATTTGCACAGCACACACTGAACGCATTTCTGTCTTTGTTAGTTGTTTGCAGATTCGTATTTCCGACAAAGACGTATGCCGTAGTGACATCTGCGAAAGAAACAACACCAACACTGTACGTGTGATGTATTCTGTTGGCTGGCGCGTTTAGTAGAAAGAAACAGAGATACTTGAAGAATGTCGCGCTGCTGCAGCCAAACGTCTCTACATAAATCTGTTTCCAGCAGTATTTAAAATGTTTTCAATCAATCGGCTGTGGTAAGAAGTGTTGTCAAGGACAATTAAAGAAGATTCTCGCAAATTGCCGAATCGGGCCTTTTTACACATTTCGGTGTAGCGTCTTGCCAAGAGCGTTTGTTGGATCCTTCTGCAAAAATCCAGGTCTCGTCCAAAAAAACTACAGGTAAAGGCGATGGTGAATTTGTATCATCTACATATTTTTTAAAAAAAGACGTTCGCAATGACACTACACTAGCTTCTTCACACTACGGTTGCAATCTTTCATGAATTTCAAACCAATACATTGTAAGAATTTCCTAATCGTTGACAGTTTTATTTTAGATTTTTAGAATAGCACTTAAGTTAGATACAAAGTACCCTTGGTGTACAATTAAGCCAAACTTCGCTTTTGTCGACCCTCAACAGGTTTTACACATCTGGTTGTCATAATTTTCACCGAATCTGGGACGGGGTTGACAATGGTTCCGAAATTATCGTCGAAATAGTTATATATGCCGTATAAACCTCCAAAACATTTTAAATACTGCCGGAAACAGATTTAAGTAGTGACGTTTGGCTGCATCAGCGCGACATCCTTCAAGTATCTCTGTTTCCTTCTACTAAACGTGTCAGCCGACAGAATACGTCACACGTACAGTGTTGGTGTTGTTTCTTTCGCAGCTGTCACTACGACATACGTCTTCGTCGGAAACATGAATCTGCAAGCAACTAACAAAGACAGAAATGCGTTCAGTTTGTGCTGTGCAAATAAAGCGCTAATCCGAAACTAAAAAATGCTCATCGTAAGAACTGTAGTATACTCTGTCCCAGAGAGATACCTATCTAACGGATTAGCGCATATACATTTCTCTGACATACAAGTACTGGTTCTATTTCACTCAGACCTATTACTCCTAGCGTATTTCAACATAGAACGTAAACTATTAAGAGTGTTCATGTTTCCTCGGTGTTTACGTAATGCATAGAAACGAGACAGGCGACTATTAGGGTGTTTGGCATGCCTCAGAAAATTTGTAAACTCCAGCGGCGCAAGTTTTCACCATGTTTTGTATGGAAATACACTTAAAACTGAATATTTGAAGAAATATTTGTTTCTCAAATAAAGTGCTATTTACGATTTGTTGCGAATTCGTTTGTAATTTATTATGGTCTTCACAACTTTTAATGTGGAATAACAATAATACTAGTATACAATTGGTGTATACCATACTACAGGTAAAAAATATTAGGAGTCTGAATTCAAACCTAAATTAATTACAATTGGATTTATTTCTTCAATCTCACGTTCACGTTCCCTCCACTCTTAATTTAATTTTTCAGCGTGTTTTACGGGTTTTCCACATTTCAGACGTGACAAACTTCTAGTTCTTAGTTTCAAGATCTTCATAATTTAATTTACGATTCGATATAATAGCAAACATAAATAAGATTGTAGTTTCAGTATTAACTAGTATCGGGGCTGTGTTTAGGCGGAGTCCTAGAAGCCAGGGAATTCGGGAGGCGCATTATAGGGACAGCAAAATGGTTTTAATTATGTATGAAATTATTTAGTCATTTGCAAATAAATATTCTTTTTAAAAATCCTTATATAATAGTGTTCAAAAAGGCGGATATTGATTTTTAAAATTTCTTTAGAAGAAGTATTCTAGAAGGTGGATGTCTCTGGGGATTAGTTTCCAGACATTTTACCTGCTCCTTCAAAACCTGCTGGTTTATAGTTTATAGATGGTCAGTAATACAGGCTTTGGTAATGCAGAAAATTCAACAATGAATGTTATCTGTGACGTCACTGCCACCCTTATCTACCAGTGATGGACATAATCGAATGATTTCAATCATCGAAAGATTTCAATAATAAAATGATGGGTATTCGAATCATTTTAATAATCGAGATATTCATTCGAATCCAAAATTCTCGCGCATTTCGGTAATGCGAGAAATGTCTCGCAGCCTGCCTTCCGAATGATGGAAGGAAAAATAAAATCAATGTAGACTCATTCCCCAGAAGGGATTGGACCTCTATAGTGGTCAGACCAGTTCCGCACCGCGACCCTAAGCCCCTCTTCTAACATTAATGGGAATGTAAGGATAAGAAGGACCAGGAATAATGGAATTTCGTGGACGATACTGTCCCAGAATTTACCTGCATGATCCAGAAAAACCACGAAAAGCCTGAGTCAGGACAAGCGGCCCGGGGGTTCGAACCCAAGTCCTTCCGAATTACAGGTAAACACTACCGCGAGTCACCTTCCTCGGTTTCGCATGATGGCTGCCTGGCACTTCTACTCTTATCTCGATTTTCTTTTTTTTCGGTTATTGACTGCATTCTATTCTATATTTTTTTTTAATTTCGTCACATTGTATGATTGACCTGATTATAAATGCCGTTTTGTGGTTTTCCCTGCTACATTTTACGTTATTGAATGTAACGATATTTCTAATTATTTTATTGTAACTGATTAATGGTTTATATCTTTATATATATATATATATATATACTAAATTTATTAAACGGGAAGGTAATATGCAAATTACAAATGATCGCAACTGATTAACATCAAAAATTTGGTTTACTCGATAATTCGGTTACCAGCCGAACAACGAAACGAAAGTAGTCCGAGAAGTTTTTATCTCTCAAATGAATTACGCGCATATCCAGGTATCTCGAGATATATGTTTAATCGAATATCCCGAATAATTTCATTCGAGATACGCCCATCACTTCTATCTACCACCAACACTTCGAAACTCGTTACTGACTATTGCATGAAAGATTAAGGAGGGTAAAGTTTTTTACTAACAGTAGACTATTAGCTTGTTTGTTGCAGTTGCAGAGTGATTTTGTAAACGACTTTACATTTGTGAAGAGACCCCTAAAAATTGGCATTCCTTGTCAATGAATATTCCACAAGAACTTCCTTTAATTTTGCTAAATTATTAAATTCAACAGTTTCTTCTTCTAAAACTGTCTAAATGTTGGTACCAAGTTATTTCATAAAACTCTTTCTCTGTTGAAGGCATATTATTTCTGTGATATTTGGAATTTTTTCATCCACTAGCGTTTGGGCTACAGACTAGACTATGTTTCCTTTCAGTTTCGGTAACAGTTTTCGGATTTGTGTATTTCCTTGTTTTCTACGAAGTTCTAATCTACGTTTATTGTTTTACAATAAATATACATATATTTTCCGGGAGTACTTTGAGACGCCACTTGCAGGCTCCCTAAGTTGATATGTGCAATTACTGCAGCATCATAACTGACCATCCTTAATGGAGATTACGTTGAAATATAAGAAATAATTCGTTACTTTGTTGTTTTCCGAACTTAATTAGACTGGAAATATTTGAAATTGCCCTCGTATATCACAATTTGAAAATAGCTGTTTCGACTCTTTGTACGCCACTTTCGATAACAAGGATCAGTAATTGGTCCATAACCAATAGTGAAAGAAGCCTTTCATTTGGTCATTTGCGATACAAATCAGTGCGCCATAGAATGGCGGGCTTCTATTTGCAATTTACTAAATAGATTTCGAAAGCATAGCAAACTGTACAGCACAAGAAGCTTTGATTTATTGAATTCTTTTAAAACGCTTATGACGATTTACAAAAATGTGCATTTTGCAATGTTCCTTAATCTAACTGGGATTTTATTACTAGAGATAATAATAATGTTATATTCTTGGTGAGAGAGACACTTCTACAAGGATTATGCTTTATAGAATATAAACGTTAATGATTTGCTAAACTTTCCTTAAATTACATACGAAAAGCAGTTCACATACAAATCCAATTTGAAAAATACACAAATTTAAATGGAACTGTGGTTATATTGACTGACATTCAGTTTGCGACTATTCAATGTCTGTGGGGGTTTTTAACTTGAATTACGAGAAGCTTTATGGATCTGCTTGTTTGGTCTATTCAACGCAATAAAAATAGTGCCAGAGTTGCAAAACGACAGTTTCTCCCCCGCCAGATGTTTTCCGACCTTCAGAAACTATACAGAAATTTAAATTGACGTATTGTGTATATTAAACAAAAGTGAAGCAAAATATTGTGGCAGAAAAAATTTTAAGTAATATTCGTATTTGATGGGTTTAACATATTTATACATAAATATATTGATTGCTACCAAGAACAAAATAGAAATAATAAAACTGATTTTTTAGTTGCCGTAGTTCATGAATATATTTCAAAGCTATGATTAGTTTTTCCTGTTATTGCTTCCTGTATTTACAGGCTGTATCAGACCACCCGTTCCACCTTTTTACTTTCCCATACCTTATAGGTATAGGGTAAGTATTGAATTCATGAAAATTTTCGAAATCGAGATTTTAACGGAAATATCCGTTTTGGGTCTCTAGGAACCCAAAAAAGTGGTTTTTAAAAAATGTCTGTCTGTGGGTGGGTATGTATGTGACGCTCCTACAGCCGAATGTATTGCTCCGATTTTGATGCGCTTTGGAATGCGGGGGTGTATCGAAAATTCATCGAAAAAATAAGCTTTTCAAAAAAATCCGAAACCGGAAGCGGAAGTTACGCATGTTTTCTTGGTATCACTTTTTTCGTGATTACAATTTTGAAACTTTTATCGCGGATAACGATAGAGGGTCATAAGACAAATCTGCTAATTTTTTGCCGAACTCGCTAGCTTTAAAATGGAGGGCGCTATGATTTTTTGAAAATTTTGAGTTTAACGCCCAATTACTCGAAAACGGATGAATCGATTCAAATGATTTTTATTTTCTGAATAGTATATGAAGGGTAAAATGAGGTGATATAAAAAGTTTTTTGAAAAATTATAAGGGGCCTAAATTACGAAATTTCAAAATTTTGGAAATTTCAAAAAATTATTTCTCAAAAACTGCTCCAAGGAATTTTTTTAAACTTCATATGTCGACAGAACTCGCAAGGGGCTATCGATATGTTTTTTGAAGAACTCCGTAATTTTCCTGTGGCGCCCTCTACGAAGCTTGGAAGTTTGAAACTTCAAACTCCTTTAATTAATAAACGAAAAAAGATAGGAAGCTGTGGTTTTCACTGAATCGCTCAGTACGTAATGGAGCATATGAATATGCAA